>JARQTI010000185.1:265035-346055 GCA_030142655.1 Trachelus tabidus | reverse complement strand
GCGGCGAACAGGCCGAACATGCTCAAGGAAGTTCAACTTATGAACAAGCTGAGTCATCCAAACATATTGAGGTAATACATATATATATATATATATATATATATATAAAAATTACAGTCATACGTTATACACCTTCTACCCTATTTAATAGAGTCGACGTCGTTCGGTAGAAGTAAATATGATTTTAGCGCTCGATCCACGGACTCATGACGTTCATTCACATGTGTACACCTATACCATATCTCGTGCACGCACATGTTACGTTGTTCAGTTCGACCTCAAGGATAGCGTCGTGTCTCATCTCCTCTGACTCGCCGTCGATGACGTAACGCGCACACGGTCGCCGTCTCAATTGTCAAAGAGCAGAAAATGGCTGAGCTCTTGATTCTATCTAAAGGCGAAGAACAATTAAAACATATTGCGACAGTACTTTGAAAAACATTTTGTTTTGAGAATCGCTATGCTTTCGTCTGGACAATTTCATCAGGGAAAATAAAAGTAGGGATTGAACTAAGGAAAATAATGTGCACAATTCTGTGGAAGCAGCGACGAGGAACAAATGGCCGTAGCTACCAACAAGGCTAATCTTGTGCTGGAACGACGACATTTACACTTGAAATCGTTTGTCGTTGTGGAAATGTCATAAATTTCATTGATAAGATGATTAATACTGGAGTTCAGGCAGCTGGGCTTACCTGAGTTAATGCTGATTAGCTCTGTATACACGTAGTTGGATAATTCTTATAATGTAACCTACAGAGTGGAACTTCTTAACAGTGTTCTATATATAGGTGTAATCTTTAATTTTGCTGTATATCATATAAAATTTGTGAACACAATTGTGCGAGCATTGGTATTCGTTGCGTCGAGTAGCTGTTTCTTGTGTCCATGGGGCCAAGTGGGTCAGAGACCTTCGCCACAACCATACTTGGTTGTGAAGGTCGTGCACTTCATAGAGAAAGAAACGGATTACCACTTGAGTAATTTAGTTTAAGTATCTTAATGGTATTAGGGTTTTAGATTCAATTAATCGGAGGGAATTAGTTGGCAATTAAAAGCGGTAATAGCAGAGTCAGTTAATATTTTGAGATATATACATAAGCTATATGGTATGATTAATTAATATGAGAGTATAAACATAAGCGGTACATTTGATATTAAGGAACGTTTGACCTAGTAGAGATTTAATGTTGGGTTACAACTTATTTTTCTAGGTTTATGGGAGTTTGCGTCCACGAGGGTCAGCTTCATGCTCTGACGGAATATATTAATGGCGGAAGTCTGGAACAGCTGATAATGGCAAGGCAGACGCCTTTGCCTCACCTGGTACGAATGAACTTGGCGAGGGACGTGGCGAGGGGAATGGTGTATCTTCATAGTAAAGGTCTCTTTCATCGTGATCTTACGTCCAAGAATGTCCTGATAAAGAAGAGTGAGGATTCGGGTTCGAATCCAAGATTGAGCGCAGTTGTTGGGGATTTTGGATTGGCTGCAAAAATTCCTGATCCGAGCTCAGGATACCGTTTGAGTACTGTTGGCAGTCCTTATTGGATGTCGCCGGAATGTCTGAAAGGTCATTGGTACGATCATCGATCGGATGTCTTTTCCTTTGGAATTGTTGTATGTGAATTGATTGGTCGTGTACCGGCTGATCCTGACGTTCTTCCACGCTCGGATAATTTTGGTCTTGATTATTTGGCTGTTGCCGAAATTTGTGCTGCTGCTGATCCGCCTCCGGCATTTCTTCAACTTGCCTTTGACTGCTGCACGGTAAGTGGCGCCATCTTACATAATCGTGAAAGATAATCTTAGTCTATTTTAATAAATACTGATACTACGAGTATTACTGTATCACGTTGTATATACTTCTGCGTTCGTGTTGCAGTATGAACCTAAGTCGCGGCCAACCTTTCCGGAAATTTTGTCAAACCTTGATTGCCTTGTGAAGAGTTATGAGGACGACGATGTCCAGGAACTTGGCCAAGAGGTTCAAAGTAAAGAAGATGTCCAGAGACAGTACCAGGCTGATAAAGGAATGGACAGAGAGATTGATAACTTGGTGATGAGCACAGAAAATAATCAGAAGGGAGTCCAGTTGAGGACTGATAAGGAAACGGATAACCGTGACGACGAATCGCAGTCGAGGCGAAATAGAAATAGAAATCGATGTACTGTCAGTCTCATAGAAGCTGATGAACGACTAACTGTTACTTCGAGTCTGCTATCAAAGAGACTAAATGATAGTGACGATTTGATCGCTGTCAGAGAAGGATCAAGGACACATAGACGTAGGGTAGCTGCAAGGCAGCGTAGTCACTCAGCGGATGCTAGGGGCGTCGGTGTTGGTACCAACATCCCCGATGGCTCAATTGCTGGCGGATACAGTAGCGGCAGTGGAGGAGAGTACGAAGGTCTCACGATTGGTGTTGGTGCTGGAATCGCCACCGCCATCGGTGGGTGTCCGGAGAATGCCAGTCCTTCGGAGAAGGCACGATGTCACTCGGCAAGGAGAGTAGCAGAACTTGCCAGTAGACGGGATCCGCACTATCGGCCGATGACAGCAAATCCCTTCCATGCTCTGGGCGGTGTCAAGAAGATCCTCGGTGACCTCTTCTCGAGCTGCCTGGAACTCCCGTCCCTCGAGGACGTGAGACCTATTGTGACCGATGGAGGAACCTTGGCCTCATCGAAATTTAAACCAGCTCAAAATGACAGCATAGCGAAGATCCTCAACCGGAAAAAGCCTAGTAGCGAACCTAGCAGTCCGACTGCACGTAAAAAGTGGGAGAAGAAGGTAAGTACTAGTGTTTCCCTCTTTTCCTGTTCGAGAGAAACTCGAATGAGTGAAGGTGGTACCTCTCACCTTCATCCTTCTGTCGATAGGTGGCAGCAACAAAGGTCGGTGCAGCTGCAAGCCTATTCGGTCATCCGCTCTTTCGAGAAGGTTGGGAACCTAGACGTCGGGGAAGCTGTGAATCAGGCTTTTGGAGTTGCGTCGGTGAAGACCTCAGTCCGGAACCACCGAATCGTCGACATACTTCAACGCTGAGTAGTTCCGCTGCAAGTAGCCTGTTCCTTTTGGACGATCACAGAACCAGCTCAATCTATACCGATTCCTCTGAGGATATAGCCAGTCTCGGTGGTGGTGACTCCTGCTGCTGGGAGGAAAGATTTGGAGGAATCGGTGGTATTGGCGGAATTGGAGGAATCGGTGGAATCGGAGGAATCGGTGCCATCGGTGGGATTGGCTCTTCCAGTAAAACTATATCCAAGATTGTCGAATACTTTGAGAGAAAACAGGCAACAGTAGGAAATCTTCGGCTTGGAGAATCTACCCTAGAATCCGCTACATCCGGTGGCCCCAGTAGAATAGCTCTTCTCAGGGCGAATCTAGAAGGCACTGTACCTCTCTGCAACATCTCCGCAGCTCAACGACTCGTCGTCTGCGATGGCGCTGTGCGAAGTAAATTACCCCTTTTCGACAAGAAATGATCAAGCTTCATCTGTTGCACCACAGCGTCAGTATCACACAGTCTTTTTGAGGCTTTCAGTGTTGACCTTGTGTATGCTGATGGCGCTGGTGTTCCTGTTAACAATCTTGGCAACGGTGATAATGTTATTAGTGCTGGTGATGGTAACAGTCGTGGCACTGACGATGCTACTGATTATGGTGCTAGTGCTCGTGATAGTGCTGGTCCCAGAAAAAGAGGATGAGAAATGGCAGTCTTCCATTTGGTCAGTTCTTCCTATTTTCACTAGTGGTCACTGGTCTCTGGCGGTATTTTGCAGTTCCTAATATAACCAGATAACTCCGTCCTAGATACGTGGTTCAGGATGTCCAATTCAAAATTCAAGATTCACGACGTCCTACCGATGTCACACGATCTCGCAACCTAAGCGCCCGAGTTCCCTACGTTATGACGATCAACCCGTCTTCCTTTATCACCTTAAGTCCTGTACTCACTTCGTCGTCTACCTCTACCCATCCACATCAACCCTTCGCTGAGATACGAAGACCCAGCTATCGCAGTGAGGGAACAACAGGAGTACTTCCGTCCCGCTTAATTAAAGTTCCCCTTGCGCCTTAAGGATCGTGTCAATATGTCCGAGTGTCGATGGCATCATTTCTCATAACTTTTTAAGAAAGTCGTCATAGGATTAAGCTAACCGTGACGTCAAAAACTTCCAAGGAGTTAAAAGTCATCCTTGGTTCTACGGAAACGGGACTATTACGAGACACTTTTGAGTAACTATTAACTGAGAAGACAGAAGCAGGGCCTATATTATAAACATTTAACTATCAAGTCACTGTGGTCAAGAAGGTCGACTTCTTCTTGCCACACGAGGAAAATCTTCGTCCTCATCCAGTGCCGAATGCTGTTGATTTAATTGAATTGTAAATTATGAAGTGCGTAAACTCGTGTCATGCGCATGCGCGTAGTGGGGCGACATCTACGTGTATACTTTATAAAATGAAGACTACCGTAGAGACATAGTATATTTTGTTGGTAAATAACTCCGCAAAGAAAATCCTCGATATTTTTGTTGATATAATTATAATCGTAACGTGCAGCGAGGATCGGGGGTACAGGCAGGGCACATATTATATGAAACTGATCTAGTCAGTGTATCAAATGAGGCGGCCTTATATTTTGTATGTCCATAGAGAGCTGAAAAGAGCAGAGTAAAAACAAAATAAAAAAATAAATTTTACAACTAGAATAGTGCTATGCACTGAGAACTGTATGAAGTCAAAAAAAGAAAGTACCGCGTGTAAGCTTTGTAAAAATGGAGAAGCATTTTTTTTCAACGTTACGAAATAAAAGAAATTCTCTTAGCCTCCGGGCGCCATTTTTTAATATTGCTTTTTTCTGCAGAGTTTAACGATCTTCTCTGGACGGTTTAAATATTTTCGAAGAAAAAAGAGTACTTCGAGTGATGCGCTACGGAAAAATTTCAAAAAATAAAGAGTATTCGTGCATGCACACCGGATATAACGTAAGGACCTCTAACTCGATTGAAAAAAATGAGGTCACTTTGGTATTAATTATAAATTTAAGGGTGCGCTCCGAAATTCACTGTCCATACTATCAGCATAGTTGTATCTCACTGTAACAACTGTACTCGTAGGTACTGATAGTGAATTTTGGACCGTACCCTAAGTCGTTGCGTTTACGTAATTTTTCCACGAACAAATTCTATTCAATTATAATTCTTCTAATCAGCTTAGGTCCAAATGAGAGCTTCGTATAATAAGACTGCGTGTTTGTTAATTATGAGTGAAATAAGCGGGAAAATTTAAAGCAAAAAATCATTTTCCTTCACCGTGAACATTGCTCGTTGTTCATTTTTCATCTCCTTCTAATTTTTAATCATACTTTGATCGCCGTCCAACACCATCCGTTGCGTAACACCAGAAGACTGTCTTATACTGTCAAATCATATAAGAGAGAGACTCCACCTGAAAACGGGACTGATGCAAAACGATGAATTTATTACACCACGGGTTCTGACACACTGGTATTATCGTCGCAAAAAGTACGAGCAATTTTGCAATTATAATAATTTATAAGAACATATCAGAAAGTAGGCATATCTACCGATCGCACTTTTTTTTTCTTTAATTGCTATTAAAGCAACGGACACACGTACACGTGCATAAACACAAATTATACATAGTTACACGCAAAATTAGGTTGGCAGACCGTTATCCGCATTTTACCTTAAATTATTTATTTCAAGTATAAAAACAAACATATTACATTACGTTGTATTGTATCGCATTACATTTCATTCTATTATATTATATTATATTATATTTACGTTATAGCATAACTATACATATTGTGTATTTAAAAGAAAATGAATTTTGCGTGCGTGCAATGGTATGCGCGTGTATGAAAGAGAATGTGAAAAAAGATGAGGACGAGTTTTGAACTAAGTGAAACAAATAATAAAAAATGGTCTCTTCCATGTTTGACTTGTAACCAGGAGGGATAATTGTTTCTTTTTTTTTTCATAATGGTAATACCAATAGCAATGCCGTCGCGACGCTTTAGTAGACGCCTACCGAAAGCGTCGTGAAATCAGAAATGGTGATGGTCGGAAGTGGAATAAAGGTTAAACGTATCATAGCTTACACGTGGTTGGTTGTAAATATTTCTATGAAGATAAGAAACCTCAGGGTGACTTCCCTTGGAGATGGCGTCGCCCATGATATATATAAATATATATATATGCAAAAAATCGGACAACGTATTGGGTCCTTGATGGCGAACAATGCGCTGTTCTCGATTAACGAATATAAAAAAAAGGAAGCGACAATGAGTATGAAATAACGATGATAATTATGACGGGTGATTATAACAATAAGGCGAACGATAAATAATAGCAGGTAATAGTTATGAATAAACGTAAAAGAGAATTTGAGTGAAGCTATATTATATTGTAAAGACTCCTATATACAAGAGTAATAAAGTCGAGGGCTCCCAATTTTTATTGAAAATGAAAAGGTTTTCTTTATTCGTGAAACCATCGCCATTAATACAAAACGTTCAATATTTACAGACGGATGCACGATGGTACTAGTGCTGGTCTCACAACGAGATCCTTATTTAGATCCTGGAAGTCCTAGGTCTCACTACTAAATATTAGACAGAGTCTTGATGATTAGGCTGACGTTTAGTATCAGGATCTATGGTTCTCTCTCGGCTAGAGGTAACTTTGTTTTTCCCATGTCTTCCTGGGGGATCAACGGGATGTATCTCGTTCGTGGATCCTTTTGTCTTTCGTATGCATAAGGGAAAATCATCGCTCGCGTTCTTGTGTTTTTAATTCGCGGTATTCTTTGGATATGCGAAATTATTTCTGACTCTGTGCTCGTCTGTGCCGTTGATGATGTTGGACTTTGACTCTTATCCGGCCAGGATGGTGAGAAGAAGCTGTTAGGATGTGCAAAATCGACTAAAGGAATAAATTGTCTTTCTTGCCGTTGTGGCAGACTATTATTTTCCTTTTTATTGTATTGATCGATATTTATTAATGGCATTTTTGTTGTCGATGTCGTTTGTATTTTTTGAATCTCTTTTATCTTTTCATCTTCGTGTACTATGTCGCTAGTCAAGTTAGAGGTTGTATTCGAACTTAAAGAGAATTCAGGATCTCTTGTATTTGGACCTGGCTGTGCATCTTTGGTAAGAAACTTTTGTCCATTTATTATAGGAAGCCAATCGTTTAGTTCACTTTCAGATGCTGGATCCTGTTTGCTTTCTCTTCGTGGTGATGCTGACCATTCGTCACTGGTGCCATATGTCGAGCCAATGTCTTCGTCTTTTGATTGTAAATTATTTTGTCCATTTTCTGTTTCTGTATAGTAAGAAGTAGCATTTCTGTTATTTGCTTTTACCTCTTCACTATTCTCAGTACTGGAGGCTAAATTTGACTTTGTTTCAGTAGTTTGCACTGGGATCCATTCTGTCTCTCCACTATTTTTCACTTCTGAACTTTGGCGGGAAATATTTTCTAATAGGCGGCTACTTCGTTCCTGATGAGCAACCGAACTGGGAGTTGTGGTACTGGTCGTCGTAGTGATCCACTGATTCTCAGAACTAACTTTGGATACTGAAGAAGGTTCATCTAGGGTCTCATCAGCGATGTCACCAAGAGGTGGAAAGTACGTAGGTCCGTAATTACTTCTTTGTCCACCAATGAAGCTAGGTGTATATTGTGAGATTAGCGGAAGTAACGTTTGCCTAGCATACCTTTCTGCCTGGGCCAGAATACCTGCTAGACGTTCCGGAAGAAATTGAACAGTGAATCCTCTGGAGGATGTTTCTGCAGGGCCAAAAGACTTCTCCGAGGTAGATCTAAAACCTACACCACCAAAACCTGTATCCTTCCTAGCTGACCTTGGACGCAGAATTGGTTCAGTAATTTCCGGAAGTCTCAAGGATCTTCCACTTTCCTTTTTCGGTAGCTTGAGTACTGGCTCCTCAATTTCTCTTGGAAAGTCTGTACTCCAGTCGAATCTTCGAGAACTCTCAGAACTCTCTGAATCCTCGCTGTATGAGAATCCACGTGGCGTTACATTGGTCCCTGAAAATCCACGACCGCTTTCCGCTTCCGTATTCTCCAAAGAATTTGTCTGACTATCTTCCAGGTCGAGAACTGACCAAGGATTCAAAGGAATACGTGGTTTCTTGTCTCGTAGCTCCTCTCCATTGTTTTTCTTCTTGACCTTTGACTCCTCACGTGAACTTTCTTCTTTTGGAGGTCGACCACCCTCGTAGAAGACTCTAATATTTTGATCTCTCGTGAAAGGACCTAGACCTTGTCCATTTCCACTAGTTTCCTTGGAGAAGACCTCCACAGAGAAGTCTCTGTCGTAATTTTGTTCCTTTGTCAATCGACCAATACCCACATCTAGTTTTTCTTTAAAACTTGTATCCGGTAACTCAGTTGTGGTGAATCCAATACTGGCGGTGCTGTCTATATTGCTGTCAAAGGTTGCAGTACCTATAGAATTATTAGCAGTTGTACCAGCTGTTGCCTCGAATATTGTTGGTGCTGTTGTACTGTCTGATGATTCCACTGGAATATTACACTCCCCAGGATACAATGGCAAGTATATAGGATGACCGGATTCAAGTATAAGGCCCTTCTTACATACAGATAAACCTTTTCCAAAACTATCCAGGATGACGACCTTGTCGATGCTCCAGGACACTAATCCTGATGATATCCAACCACTGTACGCTGTGTATTTAATCTATAACGATAAGCAAAGGATTTAATTAAATCTTCCGATTTTTTAAGGAATTAAAATAAACTGAAAAGTTTCTTTCAATCCGGTCTCACTTCGATAGCGTGCAGGTTGATAACAGCAGGATGCGGTACGACGATCTTCTGCAAAGTAGCGCCAACTAGAAGTTCCTCATCATCCTTCTTAGTCATGATGAAGGTCTCGTTGAAAGGAACTTCACCGACAAGGGTGATCTGTAACTTCCCATAACTCCTGGCAGGTCTTTCACTCCGACTGTTGTACACTTTAATTTGATATTGATGAGCACAAAATGGTTCCTCGTCTCTCGTGAGAAGATACAATTGTCCACGAGCTGACGACTGATCACTATAGTATCCCATATCGCCGCATGGTTTACCGCCTCCGCTTACGCCGCATGGGAAACAGTCACCTCGTAGAAGACCATCGTAACCGTGTTCACATGGAAATGCCGGAAACCGACATTTGGGGCTTACAGAATCAGTAAACAGTTTGTAAGCTCTTCTGTGGTTGCAGAGTGACCTTCCTTCAACGGCACTCGCTGAAATTATAGAGTTAATGCTGTACTCCACTTTTCGTCCTTGTCAGCATCCAGACCATCAAGTTCTTACGTAAGCTAAATGAATCAACTAATGAAGCAGAAATAACTAGGCAGTTCAATGACGTTTGCGAACAGGATAAAGAAATAATAAATTTGTTTACTTACACCATATAATATCCGAGACTGCACCAAGAAAGAGGTTAGAACATCCCGTCTGCATTCTTCCTCCGTTAGGATAAAAATCAACGTCACCCATAGGTTGCCAGGAACCTAACCCTCCCAGAATCAATTGTTCGCCATTGCTGTGTATAACGTCAACAAAATTTGCATCAGTAGCGTCCAACCTGGCACGTGGATCTTGTGACTCGAATAATGGACCAGCTGGATCCAAGCCGGTAATCCTGGACACGTTGCCAAGCTCAGCTCCAGCGAAACCAGCGACATGCGCACCAAGACTGAATCCAATGAGATGCACCTTATCCAGAGGTACATTAAGACTGCGTACCAGTTTAGCCAGCTGCCGGCCTACAAGGCGTGTATTAGCTGCAGCCCTTACGTAATTTGGTACAGCACTTCCTGGACCCCAGTCGACGCAGACTGTAAGTTTACTTATTTAATCCATTGAAGACTTCATCGAAGAAGGTATAACCGGATTTCCTAGACTTTGATGTGTTCACGTACCAATATTACACTCGTGAACAGACATCAGAGCAGACCTCATCTCATAGACCCATATATGATCACAGCTTGATCCAAATCCATGTACAATGACTTTGGTAGGAAGTTCCGGATCAATGACGCGATGAGCATTGTCATTGATGTTCTCCGCAGGTACTTCCGTCGGGATGGACCTGGCCTTTCTGCTACCATAGACGAGGAATCTAAAAGAACAGAGTAACTGTACCAAAAATTTTAAATGTCTCCTGAGAGATAAATAATAAGTATTTTTTAAATTTTCTCGAAAATAAAAATTCAAACTCCACATACCTGGTACCAACGTCCTTGGGAGGCGATGGCAGCATCTCAAGGTAACTAAATGGACCAGTATCTTCGAAGCATCCAACTTCCTCATAACAAACTCTGGATGCTTCCCTTTTAGCCCTCCGTGGATACCGCTTTCGAAACTCCCATTCCCTCATGGACTCAACAACCGATCTAAAGATCATGGCATCATTCTTCTCATCGAGTGACTCGTCAAGAACAGTAGGCCAGTCACTAGCCGCCATTCCTCCAATCCAAAGTACACCTCCACCTATAATAAAAACAAAAAATCACTCAATTAATATTTTATTACATTTTTTCCTCAAATTTTCACCATCCTCACTCCTAAACACCACTTCCTGTCTGTAATTGCTCATTAGGAAATCAAGCAAGTTAAACTGTCTCTCGCATCTTCCTACGTAAACAAGCCTTCATGTTTTTCTAAATATAAACACATCTGCCCACGTGCTCATCTTAAATTCATTTAAATGACAGCTGATAGCTGTCAGAAAACGGGATCACGTGTCACGATATAAAAGTATTTAACGAAACTGCACATTCCCACGCGTCATTCTATACACATAAAACACAAGCAGTATTGACTTCCTTAACAAAACTAACAGTAACTGACTATATACTAAAATCACGTTTTTACAATCTCATATGTTTATAGGTCGTTCAGAGTTGGTACACATTGTCACGTGGCCTTCATTCGGTTCTCGTTTAACGCACCGTTAATGATCATTGCGAAATTCATACCAAAGAGGTCATTGTTCCCGTTGCATAAATTCCAACCTGTTCATGATACATGAATAATATTCCTATGCGAGAACCAAAAAGAAACTACATAGATTCGTTCAAAACACCCGTTACAAGATACATTATTTTTTAATTACAAAAATACGATTAACATCATTTTCCATCGAAACCAAAGATCACCAATTCCAATCAGTACCAATCTTTCGAAACGGTAACGAAAGTCAGAACAATTTACTTTAGAGCACAAAAATTTCGCAATTGCATTGCGAAACGTTAGGCTTTACTTATACATGAATGGCAAGCAGACGAAGAAACGAGTTATTCGCCAAGCGTAACTAATGCGAGCGTAAATGTAAAGGTGATCGATAAATTACAATATATATAATACGTGTATCTATCTGCATATACCATTATGATATACAAGTGAAAAAATATATATATACGTAGAAATAGAAATACCTAAACCATAAATGTATTTGTATCATTTCAACCTTTTTACGTCGTTAATTTCTTTCGCATAGAAATTCGTTACACTCGAAACCATTCTAGCGAATCCAGTACGCCGACTAGATACTCGATAAGTCAAGACAATTTTAAAAACACAAAGTATAAGTGAAACAACAATGATAATAAAACACGATTGCCACTCGCTGTTCTGATTTAAACTCTTTCTTATGTTTCTCAGATATTCATGAAGTCTTGCAATTCAGTTTTGCTTCAGACAGCAACAGGTCATTCGCCTCTGGCACGAACGACCCACCCAAGTAAATTAGGTGAGATGAACACGCTTGGTCACACTGCTGATAGAGACTTGAAGGAGACCTAGAGTCAGACTTGGTCTACTAGTAGTAGCTAACGGTACAGGACAATGGCGGCTTGTGAATACACTGGAAACGCTTTCTGCAACGGGATCTGGAAAGATTATGTGAATTATTCATACTTCGTGGAAACGAAGGAAAGAGAGGAAGTCTAAGAAAGGAATACAAGTGACAAATTGGCATTAATGTGAATATGGTATGATTTTATTATAAGTATGACATCTCTTCTGTATTTTTGATCCAAATAATTTAATTGAATTCAAGAAGACGTCTGTGTGGAGATTGTTAGGGTATATTATACAAATGACCTTTTAGCTAGTAGACGTACGCAACTTTGTAGTGTGGTTTAATGAACCTTAAAGCTAACGGGATATAAGGTGAACTTTATGGAGGTTATGTACCTTTTGAACTCTGCTCATTATAAATATTATGGGGTATGTGGCATTTTTAGCATTATCGGAGGGTATGTGGAGTTTTAAATAATTTTGATGATTTTTTTTTCTTTGAGTCTGAATATATGTGGGGATTTGGTGTCGCTTAATCTTATCGGCTTACAGGTACTGGAGAAAGTCGTGGAGCAATGCTTCTTTAGAGAATGCTTTATTAGGATCGTCCACACCCCTTTCTCCTCCCACCATGCTGGTCGAGAAGTATTCATCATCGTTCCCTTTCACGCTACTAACTCATCTCTTACGCCATTTTTCATTTGTTTGGAAACACCAGCCTGGTCGAACTAAGTACTGACGATGGGATTTGTGCTGTTAATTTGATTAGATTTGAGGTGCTCGGAGTGACAAGGCAATTGCAAATGGCCGTCATTTTGCCAGAACTAAGTGACACGGTATCTTTTTATCTATGTTCTTACGCGTATTTTTTCAACCGCTGAGGTCAAGTGCCAGACTGTGCAGTTGGAATCTTCGAGGTTTACATATGTTACGCTCGACGTATATCAGGATGATCTTTGTTAATAACGTTCTGAGGTCAACTCGAAAGCAATGTTTCCGTTGAGAATTTTACGATTCCTCAGACTTTTACCAAAGCCTACGCGCCGTCAAACGGGGTCAGACGTAACGAGGCTCTCGAAATTTACCGTTCCTCGCGATTGCACTATTGCCAAATACGACTTCCTGTATGTTGACGTCCATTTTGTGCTTTTTTGTCTCCTCTTTTTCTTCGCGGTGCGTAACACGCTTATTGATACGATTCCTTTCACGAATAGAATCTGGGAGAAAGATCCAACCGGACCTTAACGATTGGAAAGTCAGTTTAAGACTTTTGACCTGTTCAGTATACTTCTAACCTATGTAAATTTGCATGAGTGTTCCAACTGGATACTTGAAGAACGTACCATCGAGTCATTAAATAACTTTAGATCTTGAATGTAGGTCGCCAGGTAGTTGTCTACATTTTTTCATATTTCTTCGAGAGGAAGATGATAAAGATGGATACAAAAAAAAGTAGGTACATTATGGGTTTAGATTAAAAAAGGAATCTGTCATTTTGATTTGACAGACATGTAATATTTGTATGTCTTGACTAATGATTATTAACGCAGCATAATTTGCAAGTTTAGAATGAATGTATAGATTTAACCTAAATTCAAAGGTTTAAGTGGCTTTATGAAATCGAGTCTAACTAGTATTAATTTCATTGGACTCCATTAGGCAGAAATAGAAAATGGTAATGTAATATATTATCGTCAGTTCTGGATCTGTCGAAGCGTGTGCATGCAATGTTAACAGGTGCATGTGAATGCATATACATAATGTGTAGTTTATTATAGTATAGAAGCGAACGTTGCTTTCACTGGCCGTGGTGCAAATTTAATTCGCAGCTGCACCAGTTTTCTTCAATGACAGCGACTGGTAACTATTCAGATTGCACACTCCCTTGCGCTTCGCGAACTCCGAGCGTTATTTTGATATTCTTATTCATGTATATATACATTATTAGATGTCTGCATGAATTCTTAAACTTTGATATGCCTTAAGAGCACGTCTTTATTGTCTGATTACTTAATTCTGCAGAAGCTTGATTAAAGAGCCCACTTTATACCCGTTCGCGATTATTCGAGCTCGCTTCGGATTCGCGTGTTATTCGAGACACAGTAGGTGGATAACCTGTGTCATCCGAACCTATAAAGATGCGCAATGATACTTGTGTCGTGAATTCAGTGGCACATTCGCAGTAGATGCGAACTGTTGCGCTTAATTGCATAGAATGTGTATTTGTTTTCCCACAAAATTAAATCCGCGTTAAGTTTTTTGATCATCCATATTAGGATTGGCCCACAATAGCTTGGATGATCGAAATTCTACTGTAGTGGTAACTCAGCTTGTACAGTATTGGATGATGAAGAGTAATCAAATTATTATGATGTGTAGAAGCGACCAGGAGAACCAATGGTAGAACCAGAAGAATCGGTGATCGATATTTACTAAAGAATCATGTGTTTTCTAAATCTGTAGAAAAAGTAATCAGTTTAAAATTTTTCGAGATATATTTTATGTAGTTATTTAATAATTTTTAAAATCTTTTACAATTACCCACCGTCACGGCCAATCCATCCTAGTATGCTGAGTGCAAGAAGGATCTTGCCAATCATTGCACGATCTTCGAGTCCACTTGAAACTTGCGAAATGTCGCGAACATTCAACAAGACATAATTTACGGTTGTGGATGATTGAATTTTGCCTGAGTAATTTTCTTTGTCTCTCGCTTTTTCTTCCGCTTCTAAATTAACCTCTACACATTGTTGTGTCAACACGGCAGGACTCGACCAACGCTGTCACCACATCCACCGTGAAAATATTCACCAACTTTAAATCCGACATCGAATTCAATAATTCATTTGTACATTGATCACGTTTTCTAAGTGCTCCGTGATTCACTGCACTGTAACAAACATCCACTTGATTTCTGATTTATTACAACTCACAACAAAAATACAAAAGCGAAATCACCATTAATGACTTACTACCTTTAATATTTTACGCTCGCTCTCACTAACAATGATTTATTCGTCCTTTAACGTGATGATGACACAGTACACGACTTGGATACACCGCACGTCATAATCATCACTGTTCAACACTATTCTCTCGACTCTTCAACAGCCTTAAATAACTCTTCGGCTCTTATCAATTTTGTTTGCTTGCTTCTGACTTCCACTTTCTTCATTTGCCGCTGTATCTTCTGTGAACTTTTATCAGATGCATCACAGGATGCTTGACACCTTTGACAAAATTCCAAAAAAATATCATCTGTCAACGGCAGGACTTTTCAACGGCAATTCTCAAGATATCGACAATTTTCAATGTAGTCCTGAAAGTCTCAGCAACTTCCGAGTCTAGTATAATAGCAAATATACGTTTCGTACTGGATCTCATGGGTTGTTTTACAACATATCTGTTGCTAATGACAGACTACGTTATTTTAATGGTTTTCAATGTTTCCCTTCTACAGATGATTGATTATCTATTCCGATCAATTAAGCCACGAGAAACTCGAGTTTTAGTTGTCACGACGCGGATCAAACAGGGTTTCACAGTTGGCGCAAACGGCTCGGGGGGGCCTTAATCCAGTGAAGAGAGAGTTGCGAGCATGCAACCAGGAACGCGAGTGCTGCCTCGTGGCCTACTATAACAGAACTAACTCCCACCATGGTGTGGTCGACTCTTTAGTTAGCTGCCATCGCCGCCGTATACAACTAAAGCTGTTTCATGAACAGTGTTTAATACAGAACGTTCAAACGCATTTGCTACATTTCTCTTCTGTCTTTTTTTTTCTTTTGACAACCATATCTGTCTCTTTGTCCAAATACAGAACACTTAACTATTCACCACTATCATCAGTACCTCTATAACGTATTGTAATAAAGCAGGTCATCATTACTTTCATACTAATATTACTCAAACAAAGCATAAAGTAACGTAGTCTTTTTTTATTTTGTTTTGTTAGATAATTATTGTTATTTTTATATTTTGTTTGAAGTGGGAAATTTTTCTTGGAAGTTTATTTCGCCACTGGTAGACCGATAACCCTGAGCTGATGGAAGTTGAGAATGATTTTAAATTACATTGGACGAACGAACGGTAAATTAATTGTTGGCTGACAGAAGATAAAGTAACGTGAGAATTTTCTAACGGATGTGAAGTATTATAAACGAAGAAGAATATGAGAAGAGTTAGGAAAGTAGAAAAGGTGTATATGGTCAGACAATCTTCTTATGTTACCTTTGTAAACCAGGTCACAAGAGCCCAATCTCGACCGGTAGCTTCAAACTGGCCAAAAACAGTAAGACAACCGGCAGAAGAAATTTTATCTATTCCAGTTAATTTTTTAACTATATTAGACGATTCCACGAAATCCTTGAACATTTATCATACGATTTCACTCGTTCAATGGTGCTCGACGTATCAGGATGGCTCACGTGCACCTAGTCTGTGGAACTGAAGTATTGCGTAATAAAATGTCATCCCTCCGATCGGAAACGACTGTGTTTTCTATTCGATTAACATTCTGTGTGAACTCTTGTTAGAAGTTTAACTATTTCCGGTTAGTCGATCTCACATTCTACAGATACCATCCAGTTTTGATTTCTCTTTGGAAAATAGCAGAAACCATCTTGGATTTCCCAAGATGATCTCTGGTTCTTTGAATTTTTAAAAGTGATAGAAGATATTGTGCGTCATCGTTAATAATCCACATTAATCATACTTAGAGTCAAAGAGCAAGAGAGAGATTAAAGGAGAATGTGTTGAAAAAAGAAGTGCCATTATTTCTAGTTCTCTGGATCCTGAAATATAAATCCTGAAAGTCTACCTGTCATAAAGAATTATATTTAATATTTGCCGAAATGTGGGCGAATTCAATTGTGTTACGGTTGACAATGAATGACGATGGAGTTGGGTAGTTAAGTACTTGAATATTAAATAGACGCCATGTAACCATATTGGACGTACCTCAATACTTCTTAATACCTTCATGCGTTTTATTGTTGCTTAACGAGTCTCCAGAATTTTCCGAGACACATGTCACAATAACGAAGTTTCACTACGATCGAAAGTGCTTTGCTTCGTGCTCTTGTTATTTGAGT
Organism: Trachelus tabidus; assembly: GCA_030142655.1. Classification (NCBI taxonomy): domain Eukaryota; kingdom Metazoa; phylum Arthropoda; class Insecta; order Hymenoptera; family Cephidae; genus Trachelus; species Trachelus tabidus. Next base: position 329,079 of record JARQTI010000185.1, on the reverse strand, counting down.
CAACGTACGTTTTATATTGGACACTCCGTACCTGGTAGTACTATCCTTATACGAATATTGTTCGTACAAGATGTATTTTAAATTGCTCCATTTATACCGAATCACTGGGTCTGATATGTTTAATGGAAAATCTTGACGTCCTTGTATACTAAAATGGTTATAATTAATGTTCCAATTTTTTTGCCTGTATTACATTCATGTGCATAGATCATTTAAGCTTTTATAGAGGATTGTGCAAGAAGAAGACACCGAGTTATTGTGACATCTAGTTGATGATCACGATTACGTAACAGTTCGTTAAATAGCGTTAAGAACATCCACTCATCCACTAGTGAGAAACTTAGAAACGCGTACATTGTCTTCTTGCATTAGACTGTGAAGTCAGTGTGTACTAACGTGTAACGTCGTGTAGATTACATTGTCTTGTATCTTTCAAGGAACCATATACAACATTTTATCTTTTTGTAGATCTAAAGATGCTATTAACCTCGAGTCGTAGTAATGTTTTAGTAAAAATACATTTTCACTGTCATAGTGGTTCGGCCATTGTTTTTCTACTTCGTTGCGAAGAAATTTTCTATAAATTTTTCTTTAAATTAAAAGCGTATGTAAGTTCAAGAGGAAATACGTATTGAAAGAAGTACAGAACATGTCTTGTAAGTAGTGCGTATATGCATATATATATTATATTCACGAGTCACTTTCGCTCGTTGACAACTTTCAAGTTTCAAGCATAGCCACAGGCTGTTTATTCTCTATATGTACGTACCTACGTACTCTTCACGAAAGTTCAAGATGGCACATTCTCTGTACCGTCAGTTAATTATCTACGGTTAATACGTTGCCGAAAATTGCAATGAGATGACTGGTCAATATGTGTAAAGTATCGGAGAAAGTTACGAAAAGAGATGACTGAATGAATAAGTCAGCTTCCATTTCTTCCTTTTAAAATCCATCGTTATGAATCATCTTCTGATTTATTATTTGAACCATCTATATACTTGAATACTTAGAACGCGACTGAGAAAAACCCTCCAGAGGTAATGGAAGCGGGTGGAGAAAAAGGAGAGTGAACTTTCTAAATTTTTAAAGAGTTCAGAAAATATTTTCACTTCCTTCTTCACTCTGCGACATGATGTTTTTGACAGAAAATATTTTTCATTTATATGTATCTCAATTAATGAAATTCAAATAGGCCTGCGAGCTCTTGTATGTTTTTCTTATTGATTTTCCTATTCTGACGTATCTGTAGTGTATGTAGATGAATATTTTGCGGATGGGAATATGAAGTGACATGTACCAGCAGGGAAACGGGATGTAATTCGAAAGTGGTCCAGCATCTTGTAAGTATATATATATATATGCATATACAACTGGTACTTCTTGACACTCGGAAGCGACTTTCTATTTTAGGCAAGTTCAAGGCCGTTGCCCCAAAATGTCCTTCTTTGTATAAACGTGATAGCCTGAACGACCCGCTCAACATTTAACTTGCTACTTACGGCGACACAGTATAACGATTCACAGATATTCGTACTGGGATAATTGATATGTTATGTAAAGAGATCTGTAGAATAATAGAAATATGATAACTCTTATTATTCACTTTTTATTGTTTCATTATATAGTATGCGACATGTTTACGAAACATCTAGATCTATAACTACATTGAATATTTCTAACAATGGTTTCATCAGTGATTATTTTTTGTTGGATGATTTGACATAGCTTTAATTCATTCATTGATATTGATCTATGACATTCATGAATCCTTGATGCAATTTCATTGTCGATGAGGAATTTGGTGTATGTATATTTATAATAAAGCCCTATGATACATTCTGTACAATAATTAATGAATTTTCAATTATCAGCTGTCTGTGTATGTCTTTTTCGTCTATGTTTAATTCTTTCTGTACAATGTTAAGAAATTTAATAGCTGAATATGATTTATTCTAGTATTTATTTCTTCTTGAAATTTAAATACTTAGTGACGTCAAAGTCATCTTCTATATCTTCATCAATTTTGACTTTAGTTTTAGGCTTGCGTCTTTCAAGTCTTGCTTTACGTTCAGCATCCGACAACGTGGAAATATCCAGAGGTAATTTTATTATCCCTCTTGGTTCATGATATGGAATTATTATAGAGCTACCATCGGGGTTGACCAATACTGTTGGGTATGTCCTTTCGTAGATCTTTCGGTGTATCTTTGTTATACCTGCAGTCCAACAGTTGAAATCTCTGCTGAAGTTTAATGAGTTTCTTGGTGTTCTCAGTAAAGCCAGTATATAAGATTTCATCCTGAAACATGATTAGCTTATACGATGTCAGCGTTAATGAATAAACAGGGAGGTTATGTTGAGTCCACTAAACTGTTATACTCAGTTGAACTTTTTTATATCAATAACTTTGTATAGGATTATATTTTTTCAAACACGATTATTCTTTTAACTAAAAAAAAAAGGAAAATTTAATTGAAAATAATGTATACCTAATAACCGGTGAAAGGAGCCGTAAAATTAACTAGGTTGAATTTTGTCGTCTGCTATCTGAACATCTAGAAGAAAGTGACGTGACACTGAGATCCCCCCATGCCTGAGATGCAGGAATCACTGATATATGTATATACTAACTGGATACGAGCTCGCCGCCATAATAAGGTACCGCAGAGATGAGTAGGGAGACGCAATACGCTACGGTTTTAGAGAGATGAATAGGGAGATGCACAACGCTACGGTTTTAGGCGATACCAAAAACATGGCGCTAAATCGGAGCGGCGAGTCCGGGAGTAGGATTTCGTGATCATCGCCTATGTCGATAATGCGTATCCCGTCGTAGCCGAGCTGAACGTAATCACGACGCGTAGCTTGGCGGGCAGAGATTCTCCGCTACTTACCGCTGGTTTCAAAAGTAACCCTTAGACCGAGGCCGCTCATCGAATACAGCCTAAATATTTGTTTTCTTTGCAATCCTAAGTTGAAGCGCACAGTGTAAGCTCGGTAACTTTAATATGACAAAAGCCAGCAACTCATGCCTGCCTGCACTGAAGCGTATGATGCCACCAGTATACTGAATAGATATTTTACCGATGTTATGCAATAGAACTGTTGTCAAAACCTATCAGGAACTATAGAACTCCTCCAAAACTGTTGAAGAACCCTATTGTTGAAACATATTTAATAAATTGCGGTGATATCTTCATAACCGTGTAGCACCTCAATTTTTGGAAAATGTTTCACCAATAGGCATTCTCAATAGTTCTCGAGGAGTTCCATAGTTCCTGATAGGATTTAATAATAGTTCTGCTACGTAACATTGTGAAAATACGAATTTTCCAAAAATTGAGGTGCTATGCGGTTGTCAGCTCCAGCACCCCATTTTTTCAAAATCTCTTAAAAATGATTCAACAATAGGCTTCTTCAATAAGGATTGGTAGGGATTGGTAGTGATTGGTGGGCTTTTGTAGGGACTGTTAGGGTTTAGTAGGGATTGGTAGGGTTTTGTAGGGATTGGTAGGGTTTTGTAGGGATTGGTAGGAACTTGTAGGGATTGGTAGGGACTTGTAGGGTAGTTGTAGTATGTTTCAACATTAAGCTTTTTGAATAGTTCGCGAGGAGTTCTATAGTTCCTGATAGGTTTTAACAATAGTTCTGTTACATTACATCGTTAAAATACAAATGTTCAAAAAATTGAGGTGCTACACGGGTGTTAGCTCCAGCACTGCACTTTTTAAAAATCTCTTTCTTTCTATAGCTCTTATGAAACGTTGTTCCTTTTTCTGTTGTCAATTTCTTCACACATCTTCCCATTTTTTAATTTTTGCCAGTTAATACTTCTTCTGCTTTTTCGACGTAGCATGAAGTCGCTGCTCCAATTTGTTCACATATCTCCCATGAAAATTTCTCCTTTAAAGAATACTCCAACAATGTAACTCAACCTGTATACTCGATATACCAAATCTATGAAAAACAAGAACCAAAAATATAAGTAGCTAAAGTGGGAATCAGCCATAGCCGTGTTGGACGGTGTGTGCCATTAAATAAATATCGTGTCTTTATTACTAAGAAACTACGATCACAAAGATCTCACAGATTAAAGATAAAGAGTAATGACTCTCAGTGTCCGAAATTGGCATAAACATCATCAGCAATTGTAAGTTCTGTCAGAGCTGTCTTCCTGAATGTCCTTATGACAATCGCCAGGCAGTTTCATGTACTCTTGACGATCCCTGAAAACAGGACATACTGAAGTGCACCGCTGATCTTCGAGTTGAAACTAGCCCGTCTATTAGTAACAAAAAATGTAAGATGCAGAGAAATCGATTTTTGATTTATCGATTAAACAAATTTCGGCCTTAGAACATAGCCCGTGCACGTGCATGCATTAGCATTATAACAATAGAAAAACGCACTGTCAACGCATGCTGCATGCAAAAAACAAACAAAAACTCAACAAAATCAGTAATGTGGATGAACCACGATCTTCTCTAGGTATCGATCCTTACTGGACGAGATTATTGATAAGTTGATCATCGATACCTTGCCTTACCAATGGTCATGAAAAATATGAAGTATTTGATTTATTTGACATTGTGGTCACAGTAGATGCGATATGCGGCAGCTGCAGATACTCGTCTTGCCGAGTCCTATGAAAAGAATCCATTAAACCTTTCTAAGAAAGTATAACCGTCGTGACGCCAAATCGTCGGGACATTACAGACGCAACGACGACACCTAGGACAATCGGCGTAACCAACAACTCTATTCACTACGCAAACGCTATCATTTTGTAGCTTTTAATTCTACATCGCTTCCCTGCTTTCTTTTTCCGCGCCAACTGAATTTTAAAAAAACCTACAAAGTACCAACTACGACCTCAAATCCTTAATGACTATCAGTTTCTTATATGAATTTCTATTTTTTTATTCAGTAGGTGCGCACGGATAAATATTTATAAGACAAAAAAGCTCCAGTACTTGCCTAGTTCTAACGTGGTGGGCGATAAGTAAAGATATTCATTTTTCTCTCCTTTTCTTGTTTCACCCACTTCGGCGGAATTTGATGCTACCAAAACGTACGGACGGACAATTGACACATAAAGATACGTATTAACAGGCTTGGGACTGATGCATCAAACCATGCGATGAATATTTTATTAATTCAATGTTCTCTTAATTATAATAGCGTAGTTGTCATATTACGAATGGTCGCCCACGTGAGAATGCATAACGGTACGTAGAGCTGATAGTAAAATCATGTGACTGCGTAATACATGAATTCTCATTAGTAATATATATGTATATAGTGAGCTGATAAAAAAAACACACAACCACACACATATTCAAACCAAAAATCCCCACTGGTCGCAAAAGTGCATTGTTTTATTCATTAGATTTTGCAACCACATTCAATATTCTACGTTCTACGTGGCAATGATTGTGACATCTTGAAACCATACCTCCTGGTCGTACCCAAGGAAGTTGCTGTCGCTTTAATTTAATACATTATACTACTACATGTCATTCTATATCCAGCATGCTTAATTGAAACGCATACGCAATTGAAAATATTGCACCAGTGATTGGATGATAAACCAGTAATTTCCTGCTACGGTACACTTTAAAAATTGTCATCTCGCATGTTTAGAATTAGCAAGCTAAATCGCAGACGTATACATAAAGTTCAAACTACTTGTATTTTTTTGTCTAACTATTAAAATATTACAGCTTTGAACGATTATGGAAGACATTGTGAAGACAAGAATAAAAAATAATGATTGGAGGCACTGAGGTATAAGACATGATGAACAAGAACGGAGACTGCTAATAATATCAATTTTTTATCCATACAAATGTCATTGTTACCATTGGAGGCATTGGTGCTCAGCATGCTCGTCGGTAATAGAAAAATTCTTAAACATAGTAATACTGATTACTTCGTTTAAATAAGACAAAAAATAGAAAAAGTGAAAAATCTTGGAGCAAACGTAAACCAAAAAAAAATAGAAGAAACAATATGAACACTGACGGAATTTGTCACGGATATTGTCCGATGAGCTCTTGGACACTATCTAATAAAAATAAAAAATTATATCGCATCGGAATAATAGAGTCATCCTATTCTCCAAATTTGGACCTTTGTCATTGTCATTATTGTGACTCGTTTTGGATCGGCCGAATCTTTTTCTCTTCCTGAATACCAGTAGGCCGAAAGGCTCTCTCCATTCTGTGTATTTCAGGAAAATGGGTGATTTGTAACTATCGACGTCATAATGAGGATCTGTATAACTACTTGCTCGGCGCTTTTACTGAGGAAATATTATAGATACATGCATATGCAGCATGTGATATTGCAAGCCAGAATTGTCGTCAGGTTGGCTACACTCGGCCTTTCAGGTCGACCATCCCTCCGTTGGCATGTCTGCAATGTCAAAAACTCTTGCTCTACCCCATATACAACACAAGCAGGATAACTGAGAAGCCATCTTACTTTTGGCGGTATATATATATACAAATGCATATATATTAAAGCATACTTTAGAGACATTTTCAGTAATACAGCCACTAGTTTGAGGACAATTGTATAGTTTGGGGTCGGACCTCAAAGTATTTTCAATATAATGCATATTTTGAGGCTCATAAAGCGACTGTCACGCCATAGGTTGAGCACTGCGGACGTTATATATGAGCCGTGAAAAAAGAACGTGTGCGCTTCCTTTGATTTTTCGTGACACAATAAATAACACATTTAAAAAATGCAGACAAATTTTATCTAATCCCAACGATACATGCTTCGAAAATATTTCTTTCAATTTCAGTCACAGTAAAATGTTGAATCCATTGAACCACATGCAGACCATGTTTATTACGAATAGGCGGGTATTTTTGAAATAAAAAAAGCACAGGGTAATACATGCGAAAAATAAAGAAGCAGAGTATTTGGCAGAGATAAATGGTTATGGAAGTGGAAATAAATAAGAGATGGGAAGTGAAGGAGGGAAAGAGGAGGGTAAACTCATAAGGTTTAGGTGAAGGAGAGAAACTGACGTACCTGTAGAGGACGTAGTGCTGTATAATGAAGAAAATGTCGAAGGCAACGGAGAAGAAACCAAGTCCAAACTTAGTTGGATCTCCAAAAATGCTTTCCCAGTCATCTAAAAGGATAATTGGAATGTGTTTAATGTCAGAACAGTGTTAAGAGAAAAATTAAAATTATAGCCGATAAGAACCACTTCTTTGTCTCGTAATAATTTATGTTTTCTTACCATAATTATAGGCGTTGAGTATCATTTGCAGCATCGACAGAGTACCGCCGGTAAAGTCCAAGAAAATATTACCAATGCTCCATCCAACGGTGGACTTTCTTTTGTAATTATAGAACGCTTGAGGTACGTATTTTATAAGAGTGATTGCCAACTTTACGTAGCTACAATAATAGAGAAAATCGAGCCACGTGATGGTATCTAGTAAAGATAAAATAATTGATATTAAAATGAATATAGCAAAAACCCCATGAATGATTCTCGCGGTTGTTGATACCCTTTGATTGCCCCTCTGAAAAAAAACAACAACTACGTTATGACTCCCGCCAAGCAAAAAGATAAATCAATTTAAAAAAAAATTTAAAAAAATTCTTTTTTATTACCTCATAAATAAAGCACTGAAGAATAGTAATGGCAGTGGCGAATACTGCATGAAGCGCAAAGAAGATATCGTTCACTTGAACAGGATTCAGACCCTTTGGATATCGATTGAAATATTCTTGCTGAAAGAAGAAAATAAGAAATACAAATTTTTGATTGGTGCAAAAACAAGAAACTTTGAAAATAGAGAACAGTTATAGCAAGTAGTTCCCATTCATACCCATAATTCAATAATCTGTACTTACCTCAACTGTGGGTATCCAGTAGAGACCACAGTTGAACAGGGCATACATGATGAAGCCGACGATATTTAAAGACAGGAAATCGAAATTCAAGCCGACGACACTTTTTCGCTTGTAATTGCTGTAGATTTGTGGATAGAAGCTGACGCTCCATGCTAGGAAATAGATCCACCCGACGACTGCACTTACATGGTAGAGAACATCTGATTTTTCAACAATCACACGAACGTAAGCGTCGGAGAAACTGAAAAACGTAAAGAAATGAGAGAAAACTGATTTGAAAAAGAGAGCAGAAAATTCAAATGCTTCTGATTAATTTACGTAATCAGTGTACAATTTTCATTACGATTTTTATCATTGGGACGCCTACATGACGCTTTTCATTTTATTTGTTAATTCATCGCTTACGTGAAATTGAAGTCCTTCAACCTGTCACGAGGAATAATGATGACTTTATACATGCTCATCTTGTTCCCGAATATTATCGCACTGTCTAATAATTTCTTTACTATTTCTCAATTAAACCCAATAAGAAAACCCGGTGATGAGACGAAGATCCTCTTTTATCTAAGCGCAATTTCAACCACAATAACCATTCTCGTGCAAAGACGTATTGACCATAAGCGACGTGGAAGGGTACTCGCAAAAATGAAAAGAAAATAATAAATATCACTATAACTATAATCGCGTACAGTTTAGATGTAGGCCCTCCGAAATCTTAATGACAACTGAGAGCGATGGTAAAATGTCAGATTCGATGAAAAGCACTAAGGTCATGAGGCTATCTTCTTAAATACTAGTGAATAACCAAATAACAAATATATTGTTGATCGGAATCTTTTAGTTACTCGTGAAAAATCAACAAGGCCACGTCATCACAGGGCATTGCTCATCAAATTCCGATAGCATATGGAAAAATTAATTATAATGAGGCCACCAATGAGATATGCCTCAATCATACATAATGCTGTATAATTTCTTATCAATAAGAAAGTATACATTTAACAAATTATTGATCTTTTACTGAAATATACTCTGATACAATTTTTCCAGATATCATTATCTTGAATGTGTCAAGGAATTCATAAATGGACTGATCAAATTACCTATACTTATATACTAATTCGTTGTATAACTGTGGAGAATATGGTGATCCATTTAATATGATTTGTTATAAGAAAAACATATCAATAACGTACTTTCACACTATTAGATCTATTTTTATAAAAGGAAGTTTGGTATCTGACCAGGGTACAGTGAATTTCACCAAATGTAAATACTTACACGATATTAGTGCTGGGTGTGACGTTTGAACTGAGTGTAACGTAGCCAGCACTAAGACCAAATACTGTAATTGTCCAATTTCCCGTCTGATTTTCATGCGTTACTAGAAAGCTTGATGGCTCTGTCCTAACCAAGTCGATATGCTGAGCCTCTATTGAGATTATCACATCCTCTGATAACTCATCTCTGAAAGATATTTTCATAATTAAAAGCTTCATTAATTTAATTGTATCACTGTTATGTAGTGCTTTAGAGTATACATTATGAATTTCTTATTTATATTTACTTGTGACATCAGGAACATACTCACGTCAAGTACAATTGATAGGTATTTTGTCCATTTACAGGTACTGTTAAGTCTTGTGTCGACACCCGCAAATCTGCCTGTACGTGTCGAAATGCTGAATATTTAACAAAAGATGTTATATAGATATTAATTTAAGTAATTGATGTTCATTTATATTCTAAAGAATTTACCTAAAAATATGAGTAACCATTTGTATTGCAGGATGGACATCTTATGAGATATCTGAAACAGAATTACACACGACACAGAGTATTAGATTTCTTGTCAAGGCTTTAAGATTGTAGGCATTTCGTATTATGACACATTCATTCCATCATATCTGTACATCTACTGAGTAATAAAAATGATCATCAAATATATGCAAAGATTTATTAGTATATATAAAATTCTGATAAAGCAAATAACAATACAACATAATTATGTAAATAAATTATGTAATTATGTCAAACAAATCAAATGATCTTACGTCAAGTCTATAATTCAGTTATTTTAAAAGAAAGTTATTATTATATCACTTTATTGTGATTGAAAAATAGAAATGAATTGAACATATAGCCATTCTATCGCTAGAACTTTTTTTTGATTTTTACATATTTCATTATCTATTTAATAAATTATAATCTGTATACCACATTCGCACAGTTAAATTAATGTTCAGATATTGACTGTACAGTTATAAAGTGATTAGATCTTGACTGGTAAATAAATTTAGTTGAGTTAATAATACAAATTGAAGTTACATTAATCGTTAGACCAGCTTCATATAAGAATGAAGTTTAAAAATTTATTTTCCATTTGTTATATGAAATTCATGAAAGTTAATATATCTCTTTGACTTATTGTTATGCTAAGCAAGTATCTTATTAAAGAACTAAAAAATCTGCAGATAGTATAAATGGCATATAATAGATATGACACTCACACAGAAGTCTGGTATGTAAGAAAAAAAGGCATATCCTAATTTATCTTTAAAAAGAAACAAATCTTTAATTTTCACTGCACAACAATTGAGGTTTAATTATAACCTCAAAGTGTAATACATAAAGTGTCAAATGAAACGTCATGTAGAAAATGTTAATAATTTCTTTGTGAAATTGTACAAAACAGATGAACTTGATACTGAAACATTATTATCAGTATCTTCATAATACAATACATACAGTCTATTGTCTTAAGCAACATGATGCACACAACAAATGTCAGTTAGATGCAGCAGACGAAACAATCTATTCTTTTAAACCTACATCTGACATTACGTCAGTGGAATTTCACTAGAATTTATGAAAATAAAAAAAATCATGAGAATAAACAATATAAACTGACACATGTTCTTATTTTGAGTCAAAGTTTCTTACGAGTAGATAATCTCAGTAATAAAAACTAGCAGACAATAGAATTAAGAATAAAACCGAGCTGTTATCAGTCATATATGCGTGTTATCAATCAGGATAAGGAAAAAGTCTTGCATGTCGGAAAAATCTGTTTCTAAATGATATGACATATAATTTTGCCGCAACATACATTACAATTTGTAACATATATAATGCAATACAAAAATTACAAGTTTTTGTCATTTTTAATGAAGACTGAAGCTAGTTGTAATTTAAACCCTAAACTAGAGAGAGAGAGAGAATGTTAAAGATATACAAGAAAAATTACAGAATATTTATCTCTCTACAGTTTATTCTGTCTGGGAATTTGTTCATCATTAGTCAGTCTACAGTATCCTCCAGAGAACAATTTCAATTGATAATAGTGATTTGAACCCGGTTAGTTCCTTTCGATTGCGCGTATCAGACTTTTATCGACTGTCGGCAAAAGCTTCAATATGCAATTTAGTGCCAGTGAGTATATTCTTCGAGTGATATTTAATCATGACGACAGCCTCATATGACATTACAACATATTATAGAAAGTAGTGACATGGCAATATTTCATATCAACACGAGATTTTGTTTATTTAATTATTTTTTACTTTCGTTTTCATTATAGTAATCAAAGCTAGTGATTTGTATCCAGATGAGGTGGAAACGATTAAATTTACTTCGAAACATACTAGATGTATATTAAAAATTTATTACCACGTGTATTCCGATAACTATTAACGTTATGAAATACTGCTTTAATACTTATACGACGTGACGAAATTGTCTGGTTTGTCTAGAACGCACAATAGATAATACGTATATCTATCAATCACTTAAAATTTCAATGATACTGTCTATAAGCATAATTCACACTCAAGATTTTATTTCTTATTCAAAAGAATATTTCTTGCTTAAATATTTTATATCCTTTGAAATACTTTATCAGCCGATCTGCGTGCGATATTTAAACACATGCAATTTTTACATTGTCAGCAAAACTTTACACATCAAAGAAAGAGAGTTAGGATTTTGCTAAATTGCTAAATTCAAAATTCCAGCACGGGTTATATGCTTACTAACAAGTTTTTAAAAATATCAATTCTTGCTAATGCCTCTTGCAATATTTTACAGGTTTCCCTTCTTTTTTAAGGTCAAGGAAGAATATTGCACAAAGTCCAAGTTAAATCCGTATTTTTTGGCACGCCCAAGTATAATATACACCATAAAGATTGTAGTTTGTAAAACATTCAGAACAGCAAAATTTGACGAATACGTAAACTCTAGCATTTAAAAAAAATTATTCTTTCGTGATTTCATGTGCCATATAAAAGCCAATAAAGTATTCCTCATTATACAACATATGGTACTTATACCGAGTCAAGAATATACGTACATGTATATAGATTGTCCCAATTGGCGGGTTTTGCACTGATCGCTCGTTAATGAGAAGATCCGCTGCTTGGCCGAGACATGCGATCTGACTACTGTACAGACAGGTTTCTCGGTATTAAATATGGTAAAACAAAAAGCAAAAGAAAGCTCAAACAGAATGCCTAAGAATTTGTATTTAATTGTTCTCAGTTGGCAAGAGACATGCTGTGTAACCAGCTGGTATTTTGTAAATTCGCTTCAGGCTATTTGTCATTCAATATAAAATCCATCAATCATGGAGGAGCTTTCCGTTAGATCTAGCCAATCAGAATTATTGACTTGATATTATTTAAAGAACAAAAGTAAACGGACGTTTCAGCTGTGTTCATATGCCTGATCGAAATGTTTACTATTGTTTACATACTTGATTTGACTGGACGTGGTAAAATTTGAATAGGATAATGGATTTTGAAGATTATATTGGATAGAACCGTGTCACGAACTGTATTATCGATGATTGATCTTTTATTGGCACTAACGTTTCTTTCACAAATGAGAGTCAAACTAGCAAATGAGTAATATTTTCCTTGCTCTCTTTCCTTGTCCCTGAAACATACCGTTGCGTTACGTAGAGATAAGAGTTACGCTACTGCTTCGGATGTTGAGTTCAATGTCAGCCGTAGTTTTTAGTATACGCAGACACACTTGGTACGTACGCCATTGCAATATTCTCTTTCCACGTGGACAAAAGAAACTCATTTTCTATTATCATATTTTATTTAATTATTTTAGTATAACGCTACTTTAATTTGAAATATTGTAATATTGTTATTGGTATCATATGAATATCAATGCTTAGCGAATAGTAATGCTAGGCTAGTACACGTAACAATGCGAGTTAGTTAAATATATTTTACTCTTATTATCCTTTTTTTATTTCAATTACATATTATTTATGTACGCAGTATCCTCTTAGCAGTGCCAAGAATTATTACTGAATATTCATTTCCTCCTCCACGCCATAAAATTTCCTTAACTTCCCAGAATACATGATTCTCCCGATAAAGCAGTTTATTTCTCACAACATTAAATTTACTAGTACTTACTATCGTTGTATTCTCTCTGCTATATACTGTTAATAAAAATAATGAACGGAGTTCCAATTAAAATAATTATTTCGTAAATTCAGAGTCTAATATAAAATTTCGTTAAGAATCTTTCACTCGAACAATTATTATTAATGAAATTTTATTCTAATAGCCTTTCCCCTTGCCCATCAGTCGTATGAAAAAGACAAAAATAAAATCAATCAACTACTGACCTGATTACTCGGACTGTCGTATTCACCACACTATGATGTTAGATGATTGAAACATTAGTATACCCGTCATCAGGATTTATTGTGAGTCTTATCTAAGAAATAATTTTATTGGAGACGATTTGAATTGGCGCCTTATAATCCTCTTTACTCTCGACAGCTACGCGTTGCGTTCACGTCCGCGTACATCTCCGTAATGACGCGCGCCCGTACAAGCGCCACCTATTTAAATTGATGATGGGAACGATGACGGGACGAATTACCGATGACGGCGTCACTATAGCGTTACACTATAGCAACACAAATAATACTATATCTACACAACAGTAATGTCTCTTGGCACACTATGGGAGTTTTAATGGCTTCTGATCCCGTCCCGTTTGAACTGACACGTGATGAACGTCGTCTGCTACTTTCCTCAGCGGCACCACCAGCGCCAATTGAACTGTAACAGTGATCCCTTTCTCGTTGAATTGGTATCAGTTGGCGTACATTCACGACAGAATTCATTAAATCGTATGGAAGAAGCTTTAGCCTCTGTGACTCTCAACTGGATTTGATTAATAGGAATCAATAAAGAATTGATAACATCTGTCATTCATTACCGTTCCGTTAGACACATGAATTTTCCTTACGAATTTAGCTTGTAGTCGATTTCCATCTTTTTATTTTAAATCAGGTAACTCATACGTTTATTAACCCGTGTTTATTGATATACAAAAATGTACATTTAACGAAATTATTTGTCATCAGGTTGATGGGTATGTTGAAATCAGTTTCATGGACATGACCCTAACATCCATTTTCCTGCGTTAAGAGACATTCTCCGCAACAAGTAGACCCAGTTAATCATAAATTAAGTTGATGGTCCAGACAAAATTGTAAGTTTCTAAATAAAGTTTGTGCGCGATGAGTTTTCTAATTTCGTTCTCGTATCTGATACAACTTGAAAGAATTTGCGCAAGATTGGCGTGAACGTTTTTTCGCGAAACTAATTGACATCAATTAAAAATTATTAGCGAGTAGCGAAAGGATTAATGAATTACGCTTGTCATGGTGGACATTTTTTGTTTCATCAGATTGAGTCTGTCGGATGATTGACGAAAATATTGTTAAGGTTTTGTGTCAACGTTTTCAGTTCGTGATAAAATTGCAAATTTGTCATATCTGTAATGTATATTTACAAACAAGCATATTTTTTATTATCATAGTCCAGACGCTTTGTCCATCAAAACTGTAATCCGATGTCGTAGCACAGCGTATTTGTGAAAAGAGAAGTCACTGGCAGTTGGTGTCAAATGCGGCTTAAAGGTATTTGGCCTACTTCGATCAATGATGAATGATCAGGGTCGATCACCTTTTTTTTATCTCGATTACCTTCTGCTCGAGTAAACCGATTCGTAAATTCTAAGACACAAACTCTGTCCAAACGGCTTGCAAGTGACTGGCGTACCAATGTAATAAAGATAATTACAGAGTCTGAGAATTTGCCGACGTATGGATTTAGATCATCTTCTTGTCTCAAGGTTGGCTGCTGCTCCCTTAAGGCTTCCTCTTTCGTACGAAACGACCAGGACCTTAAGGCCATTTCACACTGGTCAAAATGAACACTTTGTTCTCACTCTCGTGCAACACTTTAATTTAAGGTCAGTTTTATATTATTCTCTTTACGTTCAACGCCATGCTTTGTTTACGCAATGACTTGTTCAGCCTTCTTTTTCATTCGTATGGAAACGCTTTCCGCCACTGACCTCAATCGACCTCAGACCTTCCACTGCCTGCCGTTACACACAAACCAACGATTTATAGCATAATAAAACTACGACTAATCACCCATCTTGATTGCAGTCTCAAAGTACAAGTTTTCTTCGACTCTGTTTTTCCTGTTTTTACAATCTTCCCCATGTTTCCCTTTTAACAATCCTTAACAAAAACATGAAGAATGTTGACGCAATTTTACTGTACGTCAAAATCATAATGCCAGTTCGCTATCATGTGGATTAATCCGAATGATAATGTCGCGAGACAAGGATTTAGATAAAAGACAAAAGAATCAATCCGTGCTGTAATCATTTGTCTGATAAAAAACAGTCGAGGGTACCTTCCTGTTCCACCGACAGCATCCACCTGCGTGAAGACGTCGTCTGACTTATGATACTTGAAGTTCATTAGTATTAGTATACAACAAGAATTTAAGATACAATCTCAATTTAATATACAGACACTCCACAATATATATACACTAATACCTATAGTGTATATTTCTATGAAGTCACACGACAGTTAAAAAAAAGAATTAGATCCCGATTATCAAAAAGTATGTAAGTTAAATGAAAGCGATACGTAAGTATTAAATAAATTTTTTGATCAAATATCTAAAAATAGCATTTCTCATTTTCGTATCGTATAGCAAATTCTGTTAATTTCATAATTGAAATGAATAAAATCGAGAAACGGGCGAATCGTTAGAAAAGGACTTATTGATCGTTACCCTGGTCAATTGGTAGAATTGTCCCAGTTAATTATTTTGCGTTCATTCCGTCTGCTTAACAAGACACCACCTACGGTGTTCGCTAACGGTTATCGTATATAGCTACACGTGGCGCGCTGATTAAACTTGTAAAATATATATATTGTTTTGTTAACTTATATCTTGTACTTACACGAGGAGTTAGCGATTAGAAATAAATCTACAAGAAAAAAACAGATAAAAACACAGCTATGCGTAGATTAACTAGGATACGGGATGTAAAAGGACAAATAATTGACACATGTCACACACTTTTATAGGTTATCGTGATGAGTTTATGTATATACATATATATGTATATATATGTAGTTTGTTACAAGGCACAGGTAGCTTACATACTTACGTTTGTCACTCGACATCATCGTCTCTCTCACCCCAATGCGTTCAATCACAATTCACTCGCTCGGTCAATTTAAGCCAATCGTTTAGTCAGTCCGTCAGTAATTCAATCGTTAAATCATTTGATCAGTCATTCGCTTTTATTAGTTTTCACAGAGGACGCTGTACGCGCACGCAAACACACTACTCACGCATACATACTCTATTGCTTTTTGCCATTCACTCGGGAGACTATTAAAGATCCTTCCCTCTTTATAATTTTTCTTTATCTTTTCATAATTTTCTCTTTCAAATGAGCGTTTAATACGATAACTCGCGCGCAACTCGACGAACACGATTATCGATATCTCGTTCATTTCAAATGTTCGTATTCCAATGTGGCAGTTTGAATATGAGCGAGAAGTACCAGATCGTGGCTGCGCATGCGCAGTAGCGTTCATGCGTATGAAATTCTTAATTAACCTTGCCGGAACAAGAGATTCTGGTCCTGTGCCCCGAATACGTACGGAATAAATTTCATCGTCTCTTTCTTAAACCTTCTCGAGCAATAACAGAGTCCTCGTTTACGACTCGCGACAATTTCTCGAGGATGAATTTCGAGAAATTGATGTCTTTTTCCACAAGAGAGAATATGAAAGGGAGATGAATCGAAAGAAGGATAGATAAAGAAAATTGATAAGGTGGTGATGGGAATAGGGTCAGATAGGGCCAGACAGGGTTAGAAAGATATAGTGAGACAGGGCACAGGGCTATTACCTCCTACTTTCTCCACTTCCTACCATCGACCTGGCAGTATCGTTTCTGCATTCTCAGTATGAGCTTGCGAACGATCAGCCTCGAGTGATTCATTGGCTTCCGGTTCGCTTCTCTCCCCTTCCTTTTATATACTATTACAAAGTTATGAAAGTTCGAATCCATAGTTAAACCGACCAGCGCATCGCACACACTTTATACACCTTTGCCCCGTGATCTGACATGAGAAACGTGCACTGTATGTATAATACCTTTTTTTCCTGTGTATTTATGAGTGTATATAATATTATATTAATATACGATTATGCGTGAAAGCACGTATGTACCTTTTTACCAGAGAATAAGCGCGTGAGGTGTCTGAGACACTTTAAGTCAATGCTTTTCAAATGAAGAACAAAATCGTGCGATCATTCCCAGATTAATTGCGGATTGAGTGTCGCTAAAAATGTCATTCCTCTTGATAGTACTTCAGTTAAAAATCTTTTATTCAAAATGTGTCTGCAGTTTAATTCTGATAAAATTCATTTGGTAAAAATTGCCAACGATTTTGTTGCTAAGCATCAATTACTCTTCAAGGATGATTGTCCCTTGATTGGATATACGTTATTTATTACCACAGGAAATATATGCATAGATTGTTTGTACATGTTTGTCTCTTTTTTTTCCTCAAATTTAGGACCTAATCAATTTTCTTCTTGAATCTTTCAATCAAATTATACATACTTCTCTTGTTATGATTTGTTCAAATAATTCTCTATAAACTCTCTCTCTCTCTCTCTCTCTCTCTCCATCAAAGAATTTCACTGGCATTATAGCTCGATCGACCAACTGATTGATTGATTGATTGATTGATTGACTGGTTCGTTCGAGGTTGATTCAACTTCCTTTCATTCTCTCCTCTCCTTTATCCATTGTCTACGTGCTATTATATATTATCTTTTTATACTTGGAAATCGCAAAGAATATAAATTCATGTGTGTGTCAATGTACTTGTTTCTATAATATCTGACACGAGTCAGAACATCAGCTTCGAAAGAAAAACTTTATCATGTATATTAATTACGAGCAGTATTGGCATATTGAAATTTAGACCACGGGGCTCCATCTGATTGCTGTCACAATGAGCTTACCCTATAACTAGAGATCTTATGCTTACTTCAAGTAAGTATGCTAAGTGTATGTAGCTTAGGTACAGTATGATCTAATTTTAAGGTGCTAATTGGCTAGTACCTATGTTAAATCTACTGTCATGTTAAATTAAACATCTCTCACAATTGCTAACGATTTGTGCGTACAAATTACAGATGAACAAAAAAAAAAACGACAAACAGACTCTCTTCCATACTTTCTCTTCTCTTTCATTCTGTAATATTCTCTCATACCGGATCATTCTCTTCCCATCTTTCTCGCTTGCATTTACACGCACTCATTGCTGAAGTAAGAGTCGAACGTGGAGGATGACTTTATTTAAATATTTCTTTTCGTATCCATCCTGAACATGTCAATGACCTCCGAATCCGTCTCCAACTTCGCGACGCTCTAATCAGCCTAAAACGAAATGAATACAAGCTAGGTACGCTACGGCGTGCTCTTCATTCGAAAAATGGTAAAATAGCGATTCGTTTTTTCTCTTTTTCTAAATCTTTCTCTTTCTCTCTCTTCACTCGGTTTGGGTTAATTACATATTATAAAGATGGTTGTACAATAATACAATATAGACTCTGTATAAGTTACAATAATATCGTCGTACCCCTTTTTTCAATAATTCAATCAATAGATAATGAATAATAGAGTATCTCTGGATTAATATCTCGTTCGCTTTAAACATAACACCGTCCGATATTTCGTCGTGTCTGTTTATTGCTTATTGCTTATAGTGAATTGCAGTGTGAAAGGCTACCGAAAATTCGACTGGAAAATCCTCTCTGACACCCCGTCCTCTCCTGATCTACCCATCGACCGTTAATCACCAATTCATCCCTCTTGTCTTTAACCTCGTACCCTCCAACCATCATTAGGTTGTTCTAAGGGAGACGAAAGTAAAAACGAAAAATCGTGAGCGAAAGTAAAATCCGTGTTGGTCATTCGAACTCTCGAGATCGATTACTTTCCGATGGCTCCCGTCGAATTCTCGTTTTTCCTCGTTGTTGAGAAAAAAAATGAAGTTTTGATCGATCGTATCGCGCTACAGAATTTAGGGGGGCTGTAAGTGAAGGGAAAAGGTTCTGCAGACAGCAGTATCGTGTAACGTGACGTGATTGGAGCTACAAGTGAGTGGGAGATCGAGTGGGTGGAGCTTCTTGAGTGAGGTTAGGTTAGGATTAGACGGTTTGAATTTAAATTTTACGATGGATCGTGAGATGAAATGAGTGGGGTGAGGGGAGAGGGGGGGGGGGCGATAGGGAAGAAGAGGAAGATCTCGGAACGATCCTGCGCAACAGAATTAATCACAGTTACAGCAATTTACATTTTACATCTTCGTAAACCGACGACAGCCATTTTACATCTTCTATGTCATTCATGTCCGCGCATTCATTAGTTATCAGTATAAACGTTCCTGTTCCTATCCGAATTCTGGTGCCGCATAGCCCACTCGCCGATACACGTTAAATAATCCTATTAAACAGTAGGTTTATTGCGTTAAATCACTTCCCTAATAGCTTAACCCATTCGCTAGACATCGTTATCCTTAATTCATTCATTAGAGATAATTTCTATCTAAGTTCTACCTTAAGATATTCCAGCTCCATTCGCTTTATTCGAATTATACATGAAAACGAGATGCTCGTTTCACACGATAACCATGAGGATGACCATAGGTCGAATATCGATAGGGATAAAAATATGGTCAACGTCATGGTTGACGTCATCTTGATCCATCATAGACGGCATTATTCGCGCCATCTTGTCGATCCATGCTCCTACCATGATATGGACTAACCATAATTATTTATTTTCTCAGATTTAACCGATAACTATCTAGTGTCTAGGACCTATCGGTAAAAAACCTAAGGGCTACGCCGCGTCAAGTTGACTCGTCAACTCGAACTCATCCCGCAGTCAATTTACCCGATTACCATCCTGATCAACATCCCCGTGAGGATCTTAATGCATTCGTATAACACAAGAGATATTGCTGGAGGATAACACTTTTGAGTCTGTGGTCATGGACCTGTCGGTCAACGAACGAGGTTAGCAAGACAAATGTCAAGGTACGTAGATACGCAAATAGATGAGGTCACGAGTCAATTTTCCCCGGTAAACCAGAGGACCAATGATAAAAGAGAGTTGTAGAGTGCGCTGCTGTCGCTCACGTGATCGGAAAGAAGTATTCGAAGAAAGGACACTGCTGAGACTGGTAGATGAGAATCCTGATCTTCATCGCAAGGTAATCATCCTCTATCCTTTCTTCTTGATTTATCTTTCACCTCTTCCTTACCATTCGTCCTTTTTATTCTTATTCTCTCCTATTCCTCAGCTTTGTCATACTTGAGATGCTCGACGCGCTCGGCTTACGCTGGGAATCACCTGAATACCGCGATTGTTATTACCAGAAGAAATGAGGTTATGAAGTGGGAGGCTCTGTGCATCAAAGCCCCATTCTCTTCCAAGCATTGACCTGTGAACGTCAAAACATTATTGATTTAAGATCAGAGGTTCAGGAAGCTCACGAGCTTTGGAGGTTATGGTTAAGATGGCGACACTGGCAACTGTACCTGTGCTGGTTGCATTGAATGCTAGCATCGGCGGAGGAGGAGGGATCCCACGCTGACAGGCGACCGGACTGGCAGTGAGGCTAACGACGCCACCGCTTTCTCTGTACATGAAACATAATCTTCGGCTGTTTCGAAAGGGTTGAGCTCTGTTATTGTTGTTGTCGTTGTTATTGTTCTCATTGGACCAGGACGTTCTCCGGGCTAGAGGCGTGGCGATCACAAATTGCGTACCTTCGGCATCGAACCACCTGCCATGACAGGAGTATGCTGTAACAAAGACATCATTCTTTAGAAAATATTTTAAACCCATCCCCTAAATTGGGTACCCATTGTCAAGTCATCAGGACGCGATCAGAAATTGCAGAAGGTTACCCGTAATGGCATCGTCATCGTCGAGGCAGTCACTCTGAAACTCCATCCGATCAGCAGTGGAGCAGCCAACGGTGAGCGTAGTAACGTCAGACGCGCACCTGGAGTCCTCCTCTTCCCTCTTCTCCCTACGCTCCAAATACTCGTCAACGTTCTCCTGGTCGTCCTCAGAGTTATTCGAATTGTCATCCGTAGGAGCTTCATCGTCGTCCACGTGTTTCCTTATGCGCAGAAGGTCCCTATAAGTAGCTAAAAACAGGTCGTGATAAGCCGCTCTTTTCTTGGGGACCATCTCGTCCACGTCGTATTCCCCAAAGTAGTCATCTTCCTGCTGCACGTCGACCACACTGCCACTGGCGTCAGCATCCGCTAACCTGGATGCCCAGAACTGCCTCACGTGACTAAAGTCATCCATGTCCAGCTGGAAGTCCTCGAGCTTAGGACTTCTTCGCGATCTTGAATTCGTCTCCAGGAGGTCGTGCCTCTTGTTATCCACGTGCTTACGTCTTCTGCCAGTTGACCTTCTCTGATCGTGATCCATTCCAAACGATGCTCCACGCGCTGAATTATTGCTGCCCCCGTTGCTGCTACTTGCTGATTTACTAGAACGCGCTTTTCTTCCCCGATGATCGCGGATCAGGTATTCGTTATTAGCTCGTCTTGCTTCCAATTCAAATTCAATTTTACGATTGTATCTATCGTCCGATCGATCCTGAGCGTGTCTTACTTTCTCCTTGATACGACGATTCTCCCTGGTGTTACGTTGGTTCCTGTTCATACCGGTCACCGTGAATTTACCCAGATACGGACACTGCCTAGGTTCCGGTGAACTAGCTGTAAACAAAAAATTACATAAAAAAATGTCATACAAAATTTTAATTTTTTTTTACATTTCAAATTCCGTACACGAAGCATGTTCTCAATTTTTTTGAAGATCCTCCACTATCTACGAGGTCGTATGAAATTAACAAAGGACCAATGGAAGACCGTAGTAACTAGCGCATATGCATAAGAAGATGCTCTTTCGTTCTGTAATTAAAACTCTCGACTCATTAGTCGAACAAGGACAAAATCGAACCTGGAGACTGCTACTGTAACTGGTATATGTTATTGCCAACAGAAGCGTCAGGGTTACCATTGCGGTAATGAGAGCGTCAACCACCTTTAAGAACACAATACGGACTCTAATGAGAGAAATCTGACGAGGCACCCTTGGGCCAAGACCCTTTGGCTTGTTCGGCAGCTAGTTCATGGGTTAGCAACTGGGTAGTAGGACGGGGTACCCAGGCCTGGTTTCTACCACCTTTAACAACGTTCCTTCCTTATGGTCCGTATACATCCTTCTCTCTCTTACTCAACGTATCGATTAGCGTTCAAGGTCGATTCCAGAGCAGAAAAATCTCGTTATTTTTATGGTTAATTGCACCCGTATACCGACCACGAAAGGGTCCCACCAAAGGCGACTTGATTTTTCCGCTTCATTAGGCGATTTCCGATTAAAGGCCGGACCCTCACGTAAAAGGAATCTGAACACAATGGGTGGGTCTCTTTTCCTTCTAGCTAGTAGACCACTAATCACAAGACTTTTCTATTCGTTACAGGTCTGATATAACCGAGTCAAAGAAATCATTCCTGATCCTTACAATTAATTTTTCATCGTTCAGATATTTTATACATATCTAGTTTCCCTTTGTGTGTGTATTTTGAATTTTTTTTTAGATCTCATTAGACTACGATCTTCGTGCTTCGCCTTTACTTTTTGTAGTTCATTATGAAATATCTAAAGTACTCGTTTGGTCGGAATTGCACGTAAGCAGGACTTTGTGCAAAAGGATAGAATAATACGACGAATGCCAGATGCTAGGAACGAAAGGACGCAAGATGGCGTCTGATATACAGTTCTGTATAGAAAATGTATATGGAAGAAGAGAAGTCAGTCACTCGTTTGGCAGAAAGCAGTGGCGTGGCAATTCTCGATGAAGCCACCAAGCCAGGTCACCCGTATTAAGTTCAAAGACGCTCCTTTACGAATCCTAACCTCTTCACATTTATTCTCCACGTGACACCGTGTCTCCTGAAACTAAGGGAACCATGGGAACAAGGAAGCCACCATACGATAACGATATTCCTCCAAGGTACTTTTTTAGGTTTGACGTATCTAATTAAAATAATTTTTTATTTCACTTATATACCAATCAGATCGTATGCCAATCAAGTTTGACCATTGTTCTTTATGGAAGCATCCTTGCCGATTAACTTTTGCATCAATCAGATATTTTTCTTAATATGCAGGATTTCCAGCTTACCGAAGTCGACGGCGAGGACGAATTGCGTTCGTGACACAAATCATGGACCCAGAGAACTAGTACGATGTACCAAAATAAAGGTATGAAAGGATATACCAATGGCGAGATGCAATGCTGAAATTCCCTGCTGCTGGAGGTGCCTTGGCGTTGTGCCAATTGCGAATCCTCCCAGTCGCTCGAATTACACGGGCGAAGGCCGACGACGAGAAAAATGCAAAATTTTCGAAAGCACCGTGAAAGCCAACCCGAGACGCTTTTGACTGGGAGAAGTCGAGCGAGTGCCAGGAGCAGAAACAGAACTGAAAACGAGGAATACCATGAGAACCAGCATTAACGCTGTGGACTACCAGTGATATATAGATATATCCAAGCAATATACAGGTCCATACACAGGTACCAATGCGATTACGATGTAAAAGAAAAAAATAGAATTTGATAAATCTAGTCATGGAATGATTATCACAAGTAAAGTCACGTTTTCATGTAGAATGATTCCTCAGATTCGGTAGAAGCTTTAGAACAGGATAAACGACCTAATAGAAACGCTACAGTACCAAAGGGTCTTTATCATTTGACACTTGGCACTACCGTTGCTTAACCGCAGGA
Organism: Trachelus tabidus; assembly: GCA_030142655.1. Taxonomy (NCBI): domain Eukaryota; kingdom Metazoa; phylum Arthropoda; class Insecta; order Hymenoptera; family Cephidae; genus Trachelus; species Trachelus tabidus. Next base: position 304,929 of record JARQTI010000185.1, on the reverse strand, counting down.
TCCAATCAGATTGAACGGGAAGACTAAGAGGAATGTACGAAGCAAGAAGAGGCCTCCATTGTTGAAGAGAAAAAGAAAATCTATTGAAATCCGTCAGGACAAACTCAAGAGGATATAAATTTATCGGTAATTCAATCGTAGGTACTAATCCATTAGTCCTTTCAAATTTCTAGAAGCCTCCCGACGCCCATGACTCAATCCCTATGTCCTCGATGGCGCAATCGTAACTTTACCTGTGAAAAATCTGTTAAAGGCGTTTCTCAGACAGCTAAAGGACTGAATCCACAAGGTGAATCCATAGGGCGACGACTTCTCGACTTCTTCGGTAATAGCGTCGCTCATGACTTTTTCGACGTTTTTACCAAATCGGAAAGTTCCCTGTTCGATTCACACGGAATCTTCATCGGCAGGCACGAAGGCAGCCAACCCCCCAGCCAGTCACCGAACCGGCCAATTCCTCGACAGAATGCACTCGAAAAGTTCTTCGTGCTTTTCGTGCGAATAGTTCTCCTACGGTTCGGTTGGGAATGGTACTTTAGGTAGCGTCGTGCGAGTCGCGACACGTACGAATCAAACGATTCTAGTCTGTCGAGTCGGTCTGGGCTTTTCGGTTGCATCCATTGCATTTCTGCACCTGCATTCCGTCAAGTCATCGCTGGCTGGCTGCAATTCTCCTCCAGGGACGCGCATGCGGTTACCAATGTATGTAGATACGAATGCGGATGCGAATGCGGACACGAAGAGCCTACTTGTTCCCACTCGCTCTCTCTCTCTCTTTCTCACCTCACCGATAATATCCTTTCTCTCTCTTGCAATTCAGTCGGACATCATAGCACGGGAAATAGGAAAGGAGCAACTAGACTTTCAAAAGAATCCCAAAGCAGTTAAATAGTCTATCCGAGAAGAAATGCATTAACACATGGCCGCTGCACGTATACGGATCTTTGTATCTGAAACCATGAGAATAAAAAGAGAAAATGGCCAACTTTTCAGATCCTCGGCACCGGCACTCATTTCCAAGTTTTGATGATCCAGATAACCAAGTAAAGTGGAGTCTCTCTTTCATCGCCTAGGATCCCTTTTTTTTCCTTCCTCTCTCTCATTCTATATACTTCCTTTTTACCTCTCATCTCTCATTGTTAGGTGAGACGGCCTGGATCTTTTGTTTATCGCCTGAAGATACGTATCGTTAACACTCACGTACAGCCCCTATACAAATTCACCATGGAATTATAGAGTTCCCAATGTTCAAGAGAGGAACGAGAGTTTGGCGGTGTGCATCCGAAATGTTTTTAGCCACGTTAGTATACTCGGTTGCTTATATAATCAATATACGAGGGCGCGAGGCAAAGAGAATGAGAGGATGCGAGAGGGTGAGAGAACGTGAAGCGGAGAAGCGTACAGGAGAGAGGGGGAGACAAAGATAAGCAGATATAGATACATGGATATAGATCAACATAGAAAATAGACGAAGATGCAGCGTGCGCAAAAAAAAAGATAGGATAAATTTCTGTCTCGATGAAAAAGTAAAACTGCTAGATGTGCAACGCTCGTTTTAAGCGAACGTATGAGAATTGAGAGAGAGGGAATGACGTCAGCAAAAAATCTTGCCAGGGTTCTCTCTCTCTCTCTCTCTCTCTCTCTCTCTCTCTCTCTCTATTCCTTTGAAGGTCTTAAAGTTTTCAGACTTTTTCCATCCTCCTTCACCCTGGGCCACCGTAGTCTTCACAGTCATAGATACGAGACGTCTGTACAATTCTCCTTCAACCTCTTTATCGTCTTCCTCCTCGTTCTCCAGTATCCCCGTAACTTCGTTCCTAAACAGACAGCCAACTACTGTCGGGGAAAGGACTTTTGTAGAATTGCCAATCTGTTTCGAAGATGTTGAGTAGTAGCCAGTTAGGTACCGACGTTTACCGTACCGGTTGTCGTTATACCTTTGTTTTTTAAATTCTTTATCTTTTCCCGCGCAACCTTAGTTCACCCTTTTCCCATCTAGATGGCGCATCTAATATTATTCGCAGTAGCCACGACTGAAATAGGAAACGGTATAGAGGTTAGGGATGATAATAATAAGTGTGCTAAAGGATACTTGGCAGGAAATACTTACTGAGATCTTTAACAGGAGAAATTGAGTGTGAGGTTAGGTTAGGTTGCTTTTACGAGGGTATAAATACCTCCAACTCGCACATCGTGTATGCCTAACTGTCAAAGTGTATTATGCACAAGATTAAATAAGTGAATTAGTGGCGAGTGGCACGAGACTGGTAAGAGAGATTGTTATTTCTCGCTTAGGAGTATTTGACCAGTAAGTGTGTAACTTCCTGTCTATCGAACAGCTGGCAAATTGGCAAAAGGGTAACTGCTGATCTTGCCTCTTTTTGTTTTCAATACAATTGTTTTTCTTTCATTAGGTTGCCGGCGGTTGATATTACTAGTGGACAGTGTTCTGTGTATCCATATAGGATCATCAGGATCACGTATGCTCTCGAGATCCAATCTTTCACGCTCTCGAGGACGACGGGTTCTCTGCTTCACTTTGACCTGCTATAACTTCACGTCGTCTCCTCACGTCCTTATACGACCTCGAAATCCAACGGAGATTGAAGTTTAAAGTTTTTTTTTAATTTTACGCTGATCGGAAAAATTAAATTTTTAAATGAATTTCCTTCAAATTCCATTCAACGAGTATTCGTTATATCCGTATTAACGATCGCGGGCAATTTTTAATTTCCAGATAATATCCTGTCGACCATATTAATAGTCCCGCGCAGCTTTATTGTCAGCGACGCTGATACCTTGCAGAAATAAAGCTGTATTTGCCACTTCATCAAAAACTGCCTATTACAAAACTTCCCTCGCAACTACTTTGGAGCATCATCCTCTTCCTGTGCATAAGTTTTGGAATACATCACAAGTAATGACGGAATACCTTAACCTCAAAATCTAATATGAAGTGAATTGAGGTTAGGGACCAGAAGTGAAGTCTAAGCCTTCGAAGTACGCATAATTATTCGACACCTCCAGTTTTCAACAGTGAACTTTACCTATAGAATAGAGTCAAACCCATGACGAAATGGGTTTACGGCTGAAAGGATCTGACGGTGTTCGCGAATGAAAGGGTTACCGGTTCGGTACTGAGAAGAGTAGGAGAAGAAGGAGTTAGACAGGTGTGGGTTAGGACGTGAGGGGGTAAGTTCTGAGCGGTGGATGGCAATGGAGAGATGGTGCAGAAGGTATAGTAAGGGTGTTGGGGGGTGGGCTAAGTGACAAGTTGAGGGATTGCCGTGACTACGTTGTCGTTGTGTGCAATCGTCGCGGCAGCCCGAGGCTCTCCGGCGCATTACGCTATTTCAGATTTACCCTCGAATCGATATAACCTCAGCATGGCGAGTATTTGTCTTTTTGGTCGTTTCGTATAGTGCAATTCGATTAGTGACCCTTGGGGATTGGTTTATATCTTTATAATTTCTATTCAATGATAAAACGATGAGAAATATTGTAAATGAGAATTTGACTGGTATTTAAAAATTAAAATATTCTTCGTCTTCCCCTTTAATATATAATTCATGTTCTCATTAATGTACCCATCAAAAATATCTATTTTCCATCGTCGTTAAAAATAATTTTCCTAAAGTATGATATTCGTGTTATCGTGTGTATAAAAAATATTTTGAAATTTTTTCATAGTTTTTTTTTATTTTCTCACTGTATCTACTGGTTGTCGCTATATTGGTTCAATCCGTTTGAATTTCCCGCTCGATGTACCGCATTCGCAGCGTTCAGTAAAATTGACAAATTATAGTCACCCTGCAAATGTAAAGATATGAAATAACTTTTTATTCCTTCGTGATATACGCTCGCAATAGGCTTCTGGGTTATAGAAATTTTCAACAAAGCTCCTGATGGGCGGGTGTGCAAGAAAACAATTTTTTTAAACCCCATTAATCCGAAAGTTATACCTCTGACAGTCTGGCAAGCTGAAACTATTCCAACTATTGACGAGTGTCAAAACTTGAGTATCCGATGCCGATAATGAGTACCTTCGAGAGCTTTGATACAGGGTGGAAGTATTTTCTTGTATAACGAGCACACGGTATGGATGACGTTCTTAGGTTGTACTTGATACATTTTGTAACTTCACCGAGGCACCTAGTAAAGCTTTTTTAAATGGCTATTTTGTCTTTGAGGTTAAGTACCCGGAATACGTGAAATATATTTGGCAACTACCCAAGTAATTTAGATTCTTAAGTATCGACATAACAGAGAGTGCACGCCTTTGGGCAAAGCAAACGTTCATTAACAAGATGGAACGTAGGTGATAATTTCAAGCATAAATGTTCACGTGAGCGACACACCTGACGGGTCACACGCCATTACTTAAGTGCATTAGTGTAACAACCTGTATTGAAACAGTAAGTGTCTGTGTACCGATGCTCTGATTAGTGTACTTTTGTGAATTTATTATCGGGTAAAGAGTCCAAATACAAGATATGACCCAGGACGATGCACCATTTAACCAACCGGGCGTATAACGTGTTGCTAAAGGTATGTGTAAAAAATACTCTTAAGGTGTGTGTGTGTGTGTGTGTATATACAGGTATAAAAGTACTGCATTCATTTCAGTCTATGGTGTGGTAAAAGAATTTTTACCCCTGGGCGTTTCGGAATCCTGGAAACTCCGGGAACATTAGGAATACTCGAAACGAGTGCAGCCAACCGGAAGGACAGCCTTTACGAGGACGGAATCGAAGCTTGAGCCGCGTTTTCAATTCCACTCTACTCCCATCCTCGTTCATGCTAGAGCTTGTCCGTGCTATAGTGACGGCGCTCCCTTCGCGTTCCTACGTCTCAGCCCTTTTGCAATCTAAAATCTAGAATCGAGATTTCAGGATCCGGGACTCAGAGTCATGGATCTGGCCAATCGGCTTTCGGCTGGACAAGAGACATTTGCGAAACGTCCGGGCAGCCTGGAGACTTAATTGCTCTGGGATTTGAACTCGTTATTCCGAGTGTCCAGGGTGTACTTATCTGTTGCGACGCCGACATCGTAATTTCGGGCTATCTGCTACTACCACGGAATTCTCGTACGTCCGTTAAACTGACACCGGAAAAATAAGGGATTTTGAGGAAGTATAATTTCAAGGCACTCAATCCGTCACGTCTATACGCATTTTCATCCCATTCCATTTCACACAATTTACGCTGCCGCATTTCTTGAACCCAGGTACATTATGAAAATTGGCAAAACCAAAAACTGAAATGTCAAGGACTTGAAACTCCAGTGAGAATTGTCTGTTTGGATTATGAAGAAATTCCCAATAGTAGGATTGGGGTGGCGTTTAGCCAGTCCGCACTGCAGATACAACCAACGTGGACATGAAAACTTGATTGGGTATTACCAACGGCATTGTATATACAGATATGCAAAAAGTTAATAGGTACGTCAAGTGAAAATTACTGCATAAAATTCTTTTTAAAAAATGATCTAACTTTTATCGCAAGCAGTACGTAAATAATGACATCCGTAATGGGTCTAATGGAATTCAGTAAATCTTATGGGATTACAAGAAACGTCTGTAAGACCGATCATTGGATGATCGCGAGGATGCTGAGAGAACAAGAAGAGTCTACAGGATGCGAAAAGAAAAAGAGAACGAATTGGTCGGCGTGAGGTGACGAATAAGGAAAAGAAGAGAAAAAAAACCATAGCCAATTCCATCAGGCTGGAACCTCATTTCACTGGTTGAACTTCAAATCACGTCTGCCGATATAACACGTGCGGAACACCCGCTCAGTTGGCTGCATCTCCACGAATGTGCATAACAAATAGTTCCATGCGAAAGGTACATTCCTATCGGACCAATCCAGATCGATGATCGATCTACAAGAAATTTTGTTCGACCTCGCAGAAGCTTAGCACAAAGTGGATGACAAAGGTGTAGTTTATAATAAATATATTTATATTATTATGCACTCACTGACTAGGGTGAGATAAGGGATGCTGTGTGGTAGATAATGAGGCGGGTTGCAAGCCTCTTCCGGTCTGGAAACAGACTTTCCGGTTTGTACCTCAATCACGTGGCCGTCTCTTCTGTAAAAGGTCATGCACATGAAGCCGCTTCGACTGGAATCATAGAAAACATTCAATCAGTAGCGGCGCAACACGTCGCAAGTATTTCTAACGGATGTACAGTGGCGCCAGCGGAAGGAGGTCGAAACAGAAATTTAGTTACCATCCGACAGTGAAGTGGGCCACAAGCATGATAACGGTCTGACCCGAGTTCGTCTGTTTGATGCCGTTGCAGAGAATTTTCACGTCCTGCTCGTCCTGACCGGGAACATCCTGAAAATCGATTGCCGAGTTCTCGTTCCTGGAGAGGCTGCCGTTTGACCTGGTCACGTGGAGCGAGGCGTTCTTTGCATGGAATGTGTATGACCTCGCGAGGTCAAGAGTATGCCAGGTGAGGCCACCGCTACCGTGACCGCTTAGCCAGCTTGGAAATCGACATTTTCCAGGCGACGCAGCTGAAACATAATTCACCGTTTGAAAATCAATTTTTCATTTGACAACCGATCCCTATACCGTCTCTTATAGTCTTTATCTTTTACGTCATCTCGACGGGACCCAGCTCGAAAATATATGCGCATCCCGCGAGACTGATTTAACGGAGTTGCTGTTAGCCAGCAGCATTTTTACTACTGCGTACTACCGCCGTAACTGATAGTTACTACTTGCTACTTTTACTTCCGGCATGGAACTTCCGTACCAACGCGGAACTTCAGGCGTCGCTACGCTCGTTTCCTACTTCGCGTACTATGACAAAGCATCGCTACTTTATGCCACGTAAAAGTGTCGCATTGTTCGTACGAAGAATGGGGAACCGTTACGAGAGACGCAAAGCGTCCTTGATGGACTTACCCCCCGAAGCCATATTGACGTTGATATCAATCTCAGGAATTTTTATTTCCACTAAAATATGAGCACCGACGTGGTAGTCGAGAAATAAAAAAAAGAGTCTAATATTTCGTTCTATTCTGTATCCGGTTCGTTTGTTTACTCGACTCAATCTCGAAGGACGCTTTTGTACCTCACTTCAATGATTTTCACTGCCACCCTCCCTCCCAGCCGTACCCCCATCACTGGAAGACAATGAATGCAGACAGCTATATACGCAGAGTGGTTATGTTATACGAAAAATGGCTGCGCATCAATGTAAAGTGCGCGCTGTGCTTCCTTTCTTCAATATAAATTCCATTCCTTGTTATTCCGCGTTGTTGAACGTCGCCATTGTTTGATTGCTAGAGTTTCTCTACGTCTGTCTCTGGTTACGTATTTGCGTGTCTGCAGAGTCCTACGGTGAATTCACAAAGAACATTGCAAACTCTACGTGAGTCCTTGGCATTGAAAAACCATATACGGATGATCGTCCTCTAAAAAGATATTTTGTTTCTGCCCGGTCAGTATTCTGAATAAAGTTACAGCATTATACGTTATGAAACTTCAAAGACGTTAACTCGTGTCTATATATTGTATAAGAGGATATGTAATGTAAGTGAATTTTTGTAGCCTTCCGGTAACAGGATTTTCGAGCAGCAACGAAATTCCCTAGAATAATTTTAACACCCTGGTAGTTTCTCAAGATGTCGAGGGAGTTAATACGTGGGGTGGGGGAGTTTGGAACGATGCACATGCTTGCTGGACTACGTTAAAAGGATCGTGAGGGTAATATTAATTTGTTTAACAGAGACAGGCTTAAAAAGTTTAAGGAACTTGAGTTCTGTAGAGGACCAGTTTCTAATGCTTCATCAGATCTACGAAATTCATCCCTTGATCTGTAAATTGGATGATAAAAAGAGCTTTAGATTAGCTTTACCAGTGTAAATAATGAGAGTAATTACTAATTACCTTTCCGTAGCGTCATAGTCCTGGAGCCTTCCATTGGACTGAAGAGTCCGTTGCAGGTTGCATCGCCGCTCTGTGCCACTCGATAGATCTCCTGAGCTCCCTCAGGGATCGGCCCACCAGGAGGTGGTATGTCCTGCTCCATTGGTCCACTAATACCCAGGGCTGCTCTGTTCAAGGCGCCGATGCTCTGCCCAGCACGTTCGTAAACAAAACAACGATACCGATCCTCGTTGCTGGAGGCATGCCGATGATGAAGACGTCCGACGAGGTACCTACTGCTGCCCTCTTTCCAGGTCGCGAGACACTCCAGTTCTTCGACTGCAAATGAAAACAAAGTGTACAGTGAAGCTGGCGTAAAATTCACAAGTGGATTCAGGATGCCGTGGTCGAAGAAAGGAAGGTAGTAGAAGAGGAGGCAAAGAACGAAGCAAGGTGAGATACCATTTTGTCATTTCCGTTTTGTTACCTCGGTTTCTAAGTTATCTTTTTTTCTCTTTTCAGTGGATGTTCTATATCTATATCGAGATTTCTCGAGGAGAGTGACTGAAGAAAAAAGGAAGAGAGGCAGAAGCCAGAGGTGGCGGTATCTCGTGGTCCGTGTCAGCCGACATACCCTATCTAAATCGCATCTAGGAAAAAGTCCGTGGTTGGTGGGTCTGCCGTGTTTTTAGTGGTCCCGACCCCGTATTTCGTGGGCAATTTGCGCCCGAAAAACGTGACCGTAGTCCAAAGAGCGAGAATTTCTCGGTGAGTCGATAGCAGCGCCACTGATGGCGACAGCGGGAACGATTAACTTCAGGGTAAAGGGTTGGAGAGCGAGAGAGAGAGAGAGAGAGAGCGCGTCGGACTCGTAAAGCATTTTGCTCTCGAGTCCTTTAATGGGTCGTGAAGCTAAGGGACCGATGGGGCCAAAGGGCTAGCAGCCCTCACGTATCCCAGTTAATCCAAAGATCGGCCCTGGCGACCTCCTTGGAATCTTGGATACGCTGATAAGCGAAATCGGTCTCAAGAAACCACCCTCCATTCACGTGACTCACCGCCAACTCCCTTATAAGTCTAGTCATTATTTAGACCCTTCGAAAAAGGCCTCATTTTCATATAAACTTCCCTATCTGACTGACAGTCATTACAATACTGTTTCTTGTCCCGGCATGTATTTTATGTGCTAGAGACAAATACGATAAAAATTGCCCATTCGGTCATAATGAAGGGTGACCTTGTTCCTAGATCGTTCCACAGATGGCGACGTTAAAGTATCGTTTCGCCGACTCGCCAGGGACATTCTTCAAAAAGTACGAGATAGCGTGCCGGCTGTTCGTTCGCATTTATTCCTACGTCCGACGTCGACTAATGTCTTACATGGAAGTCGCTCGATAGCAGCGCCGTTATCGACTTCTTCCCGACAGACTCGTGGGAATTGCAGAAACGCAAAGACATACGAGGAGACGAAAAAAAAAACTTATTCTGCTCTTCGCTGACATTCCAGGACAAGAGGAAGAAATATACTGGATGGAGATCGACGCTGAGGGAAAAGTTGGGGGAGGGGGGTGATTAGGAGATAGCCCAGGATTTAAGCAATGAGAGGTTAAAGGATCCAACGGACAAAGATATGTGTGTAACACGTTTACTGATGTATCTTAAAATACATACCTGCACTTTCAGATGCTGGGACGTCAGGACAGGCCTGGTACCTGAATAACAATCTGCTATCATCGGTGCAAGTGTCAACGTTGCTCTGAGGACTGGAACACGTGCCGTGACCTCTGTTGTATGAGAATGTCATGGGGCCCAAAAAGGGACAGGGTACGGCTGGTGCTTCCTCGCGAAACATGGAGTAAAGTAACGCGTCACCCGTTATGTATGAGCACAGCGAGGAGAGTGAATTCCGGCCGTGACAGTAGGCTGAAATAAAATAATAATAATAATAATAAGAGCCACTTTTAGTTGTAGGGTAAAAAACACTAGGTAGCGGCATTTACGTTATTAGGTTTAGTTGACTGTTTCAGTGAATTGGGGTAATGATTTTCAGAAACAAAATATGTTTGAAGTTGTATAGTTTCGCAGCATCGTGACGACATAAACGTGAATTGATAAAGTTTCAGGGTTGCCAATGTGGGAAACTTAGGGAAAAACACAAATATAAAACATATTACTGTACTTTTGTGTACATTAGTCAGCAATATAAATGTTGTATTTTAGTTCGCCTCCATTAGGCTCCAGGTAACAACCGCCTAGCAGGTTCGATGGGCGTGCACCCTAAAAACTGTTGTAATTTCGAAACTATTAAAGGGTAGGAAAAAAAAGAAAAGAAAAAATGTAGAATCCTTCTAAGATTTGATGCGTCGTATCACGTCCTGCGTTTCTTTATAAGATGAAGAATCTATAGGGAGGATCCTGCTGGTAAGTCTAGTGCAGGCTTTGACGTCACGACGCTTGGCAACACGATGTGGCTGGCTTGGCCTATCGCACTATGCAGATTAAAATACGATAAAAACAAGGCGACTTTGACAAATCGTCGAAAAATGCGAAACGGGCCTCAAGAGGGCGGGTCCAGCCTCTGTAGAGTCTTGAGTCTTCAGACTGGAGTCTCGTGACTCTGCTGACTCTGAACCAGACTTCTTGATGACACGGTACAGTAGCTATGATCGACCTGTTTGTCCGCTTCCCTCTTAAGCCTCATTTTCCTTGGAGGCTCTTCACTTTCAAGCATGATCAGTCGCTGGATCTCTTGATCCACGTCCTCATGGTATTTGATCCCGGATCATTCCCATCGATTCACAGGTACTTATTTTCCAATGATTATATTTCTATTGCAAGACTCTAGTGTCATCTGAAAAAAACCTATTACAATCTGATCTCATCGTGTATTTTCTTATAGGATCCAACCCTGCTGGATGACCTGGCAGAAATTCATCTGCTACCACGTCCTAAATGATGCATACGAACTGCATCGAGCATGTTCACAGGAACGTTATTAAATTTCAAGAGGAATAATTTTAGCTTTAGTGAAGAGGGTAGCTGACGATTTAACGAGCGGGTTTTTAATTAACGATCGGGATCGTAATTAATGATCCAACCTCTTACACGGGAAGACCGGCAGTGACGTCGTCGTTGCACATGAAAGACGTCGACACTCAGAGAGTCACCGTGCAACTCGCCCGGGAGAGAATCGATATTGGCGCTGGCGGCAAAGCCGAGAAGGAGAAAACTTACTCTCTTTGTACTGCAGAACGTTGGAGTGCTTTTCGTGAATGACGACGCAGCGATAGCAGGACTTCCTGAAACAGAAAGGAGAGAGTCGTTTAATCGCGGAAAGTGAACCTTGCCATTGGCCAAGACGCTCGCCGTCCGGACGCTGTAGCTGAATAATCTCTCTATTACGTCTCATCTTTAATTTCTAACTCGTTCTTGTACACTAGGCATCAACGATGGGCTCTTCCTCTTTATGGCGTAATAGCATTAATCTACAATAGCATTTTCGAATAGCATTCGAGCTTCCCACTGTACCTATGTTAGATACAACCATAAACCATAGAACCAATCAAGACTAACAAGTCAAGAATCAGAACGGTACATGGTTACAACCAATCTGACGATTGATTACGTTGATTATATTCAGTCAAAAGGAAAATGGCTTCTTGCAATTAAATGTGGGCATTCATAAGGAGGAAATGGGTCAGTAAATATACGAGAATTACATGTACCGAGTCAGTCAGTAGTCACTCGTTATTATAGACGCGCATAGGCAGACAGTCAGAAATGAACTGGGTCTTGCTCCAGGGAAAGAGCCGAAGATGAAGTACAGGTTACATGCACATCCAACGCTTGATTTCCGTTTTTAATCACTCCTGAGGGAATCGCTTGGAGTTGCTTGTCAGGTTGAATTGAAAATATGAAAGCTTTTGGAATTTTAGCTTTTGAGGTTATTTCCTTGGATAGCTTGATTATTGGAGTATAACCTAAATAATTTACCTAGTAGAAATACCTAAATCAACTTGCACATCCTGATTTGATTTTTTTTTAAATTCTTTCACAGTGGAAAGAAATATATCGAAAAATCTCGAGTGACCGTTGTCGGTTTTCTGCGATGTTGATTAGTCGGGTAATTTGTGTGAATTTGCTGTTTCTGACGGTTAGGGTTGAACATGAGAAATAACGAAAGATGTCAAATCAACAGAAAAGTATGGCAGCAGACATTTTTAGTCGCATTGCTGAGGGTTAAAGTCAGGGTATGTTACGTTGTAGACAATACTATGTAAATTATATAAATTAATTTCCATATATAATTTTCGAGTAATTAAGTTTAAAAATTGACCCAATTTTTGTGCATTCACAGTAAGGTAACCCCTTAATCTCAGTACTACTTGTCCTATGTCTGACTTTCTGACTTTCTGTCTGTCTGCCTGCCCATTACTCAACTTCTGGGATCACGAAACTGTCAGGAGTTGGTAACACGATAGGTAGTTCCGAAGGCATATCCCGAAGGTAAATGGCAATTGGATTAGGTATTATTCATAACCCTGAGTGAATTTCAGAACTGTACTTTTAGAACTCTCGCATAATTTTGTTTACTTATATCTAAGTTCAAATTATTTAGCCCTAGAACGATAAGGAAAAATCATCTTTTTTTGTGTGAATTTTTTTTTCAACGATGATGAATACTCACTCTTCATCGACCACCAGGTACTTGTCACCTTCGTTGTGCAGACATTTTCCTTTGGTGGAGAGATTGCTCCTGGAGATGCGGATGGACTGATGAAAGCCACTCTGGAACCAGCTTCCCTCCCAGCGCACCGGAAATGTGCATTCTGAAACAAGAGTATCGAGCAGGCCATGAGAATACTGACAATCTGATCAATTATAATGAAATTGAAAAAATCTTGAATAATTATAATCATAAAAATAAGTCAGTTCCATTACTTTCCGAGTCTTGTCATTCCTAAGATTATCATGATATATCAATTAACGAATAATCTCAAGAAATATCTGATCCCACTTATTTCTTCATTCCCTCCATCACTTCTATCTCTCCTGCCAATAATATCAAATGATTGACTGACTATCAACCTAGTCAGGGAATTCTTCATTATCGGTACGACTGTCAAGAATCATTGTCGGATGACCGGCGAATATCGTTCTGGTAAGAATTAATGCCCGATTCGATACCGAGGGTGGGTGTGGGTAGAAATCGAAGATGAAATGACAAGAAGAGGGTGATGAGAAGATTGTCGGGTAGGCAGGGGGGGTGTAGGGGGAAGGGATTGGATATTGTGGGTACGTAAAGAAAAACGAAGGGAGAAGAAAAAAAATTACGTGGAATATTAGGGGGTGATGGAGCCAGAGGGTATACGATTGTAGGCTTGACGGTGTTGCTAGCGATGACGGATGGGGGAGGGTAAGGCGGGGAGATTGCGTAGTTGTCGCGAAGACGGCATTGGGGGGTGGTTGGGTGGGTTGAATTTTTGATGAGCGAAATGGATTGTCAGACGCTTATAACGGGTGTCCCGAGAAGAATGCCACGGAGGCTGACGTTTCGACAGTTGATATAGGAAAACTGTGTGGGACTGACTCAGCGTAGGTTAGCATTGGGACGCCTCCAGCCACTGACAGCTGTCAGCTGTCAGACTTAAAAGTTTTATGATGAAAAAGTTGATATCGCTGCGTTTGCTACTGGGTGACCTCGTCGACCACCGTCATTGCATTGAGTTTCATCCCACCCGCCCTTACGGTACTGTGGAATAAGTTTGTAACTAGAATATATACTGATGCAGAGTACACACTACCCTTAGAGGATTCCTCTTTTGTCTCTCCAACTGACGTCCCGCCCTATTCAACCCCATTTCGTTGCTTGTTGCGTACCACCCTTAGACTTGCCCATCCCCACTCACCATTTTCCATCCTTTATTAGGGTCTCTCGACCAGCTCAGGAATCAGTAGTCACGTGACGGACGTCGTCATGCCTGGAATTCCTTTGTTAAATCAAAGAATCAACGAGTCCAGATGCACTTAATTTTTTTTCCAGAATTTTCATTCATCATGCCCGAGACGGGATTTCTGAAGTCGTCAAAAGGAAAGCTAAAGCCAGTCTAGAGAGTGCGCTCTGTATAAATACATAGAGAGGAAGAAAAGGTGTGGAGGGAGACAGGATGACGAAGCGTGACGGGAACCGGAAGGGAGCCAAAGAGAGACCGGAAACCGCTGTGAGGAAATGGATGGGTGGTAGCACGTTAATTCCTGATGCCTCTGGTGAGTTTTCCTTGGCGAGTCTTACCGGAGACCTCGCGAGGTCCTCTTTTCGAGTATTGGCAGGATTTCCAGAAGACGGTCCGGGTGGTATCCATCCAGGAGCGCCGTGGCAATTCGTTCGTTTTTGACGATAACGCCATGGGACGAAATGGCGCGTAAAATGGCCAAGTCTCCCAAGAGTGAAATATTTATCCCTTACCCGATTCCTTCCGTCGCACGGACAGTATAGTCAGGATTTTTACCCTCTCCCTTTATAATTCAGCCGCCCCCCCTCCCTCCCATTGGTATACATAATTGATTGGTGCTTCAAAGGGCATGGAAATAATCCGGCGTCCCGACGCCTGATTGATACGGCACTTTGTCACGGTCGCTGGGAACGGCCTGTTTAACTGCACGCTTCCCCACTTGCATCGCCCCCTGTCATCTGTAATATGATCAGCAACATCCCAGCATCCCTCACCTTCAACTATTTGACTATTCTGGACCATCGATTGAAATTATAACCATCATCGTACATATATATATGTGTCCATCGCGTGTAGCATATCAAGTGACGTCACGCCTCGGTCTCACAAATATTTTCAAGAATCTCAATGTTGTTACACAGACTTCTCGGCTTCTTCTATGCTGATTCTTATCCACTTCGAATACGAATGCACGGCCTACGTTGATTTGCGAATGAATAACTCATGACTCAACGAGTATTGCACTTGGTTAAGTCACAGAACCATGCCTCGAGTCATTCGTCCCTCCGCTTACAGAACCAACCAGAGTTCAACTTGCAATCCGCCGTTTTAACTTTGTCATACCATCCAGACTTCCCGTTGGCTTATCCAACACTTATTCACTTCGCATTTTTCACCTTACTTGCAACTTTTCTTTTCAAAATCTTCCCGCTTCTTTCTATAAGCTCAAGGGGGATCAGTGTTGACCTATGAACTCATCTCTCGCCCCCGTACCACCCAGCATCCGTAGTCTCCAAGAATATCCAGCGGTAGAGGAGGAGGGGAGGGGGGCAGTGGGGTTTTACAGAAATCTTTAAAATACACCCTGAGACGTAATATTGTATTCATGAAGTGAAGAGGTTCGAAACGTTGTGAATAAATAAATAAATAAGTAAATGCAAAAAGCAAAGGCGTACCCTGCGGCGTCCCGGGTCTCTTTGGTTTGCGCCTTCGTCCAAATGGGGGTCGGAGCGTCGGCGACGCGACGATTGCTATACCGCTGCAATAAACGCAGTCAATATTGACAGTATCGTTGACAGTTGTCATCGACGGTACAGAAACGCTTTCCGCCAATAGCGTCGACACGGCTGGAACCTTTGAAGACTTTGAGTGCTTTGTCGATTTATTTCATCCCTTAGAGGACTCTTTTTTTATCTTCCTCTCTTACTACCCCTAACCACAAAACTCCCCAACGAGACACTCCTCGTCCTCCTGGTCTTCCATCTTCTGTGGTTTTCATACCTTAGCCCTCTTACCAGTCCCCTCCTCGCCCCTTGTCTTCGCGACCCTTCTACCTGAACAACGTCTCCGACCCCTAGCCCTGTTTTCATCTTGCGGTAATATTTATTACAGTTCTGTCACGTCAGACAAAAGAAGCTCGCTTCAAAGGGATGGAGTGTTTAAATGTCTGCTTATATACCATATAGGTATACAGCGTGTATACACGGGATTTCAGTACATTACATTAGCTTATATTACATTGCATTATATTTTCTCAGGCACTCACCCCCTACGACCCCCGACCCTCTCGTGACGCAATACTCTACTCCCTCGCCCCTTTATTGTCTCGAGACTATCGGGCTTTTTATTCCGTGAATGAGAGCTTTTGTTGTTTTTTTTGTTTTGCAACCCTTACTCCTATAATCGCCGTCGAGCTGCTCCAAAATGCCACCCCTTACACCAGTTTGGGTCAGTTCGGAATAAACTCCTTGCGTGATAGATGTTGGTAAGGGTGAGTCGGGGATAGTGGAAGCACTGTACGGGGTTGGTCCCGTCTTTGGGGATGGAAATTGGAAAGACGAGTGATCCCGAAAGGGGATGAACGATGCAAAGTCAAAAGGACGAAAAGGGGTCGTGGTAGTCGCCACGGGGAATCGAGTCTGAATGAAGCCGGATGAAACGTCAAATTACGAATAATGGATCTTTCGTGTATACGCTTTTCCCGCCGGCCGAGCTTCCGCGTTCTGCCGCTTGACTGGTACGAGGCGCTGCTGCCTGTCTGCCTTTACATCGCGATACTCGTCTTTATTGGCATTTTATCTAAATGACCACCGCCGGGACGTGAGTATTACGGCGTTGTCCAAACAGGGCCATTTATTTTGGTGATCGAGATGGGGGACGATGCTTAGGCTAAAAGCTAAAAGTCGTAAGACTAAAGTCGGAAAGATGCCAAGGCTGTCATCTTTGAGCTGTCTGCGTGTGTGGCTAATACAATTTTTCTCGTGTTTACGTGGGTCGTGCCGAGTTATTATAATTTCAATGATACATTTCGTATCGCGAAGATACGGAAGGTCGCTGAAACAGGTCTGACGTCAGCGAGCATCTAGACCGTAGTTTTTTAATAGAAAATTTTTCATTCAATTACTAAACCAGAGGCTTGGCGGAAACGTTCCTAATGGCGACTTGGAGTGAAGTCAGGCAGAAGTCAGAAACAGGACAAAAAAAGACGCGTGTCAATAGAAAGGAGGTAGGGTACTTCCGCAAGCATCCTAACATTCACCCTAAATTCATTATGAATCCATTCGCAGACAACTTCAGTGCGTGAAAGCTCATTCGGATTTGCATTGCTTTTTTTTTCCTTTTTCCTTTTTTCATTCGTCTAATTAGCTCGTCGGTTATATGCCGTAGATATATATATATATCACTTGTTCCAATTACGAAATACGAACTCGGCCTAATGAGGTACTTACAAGAAGGCTCCGGTTTGATTAATTACACTCGCCAGCGAGTTTTATCAGAAACCCACTAGGATCCCTAATATCCCTAGGCTACGACAGTCCCAACGATCCTCGCAAAATTCAACCAGCAAAAAACTTCACAACGAACTCGCCAGCGGACATCTCGATTTTATCGGAAACTATACAAATTCGATCAATCGATATTATCTACTGGCGCGAAACTTCAAACTCCACCGAGTCGCCCGGATTCGTCCTTTTATTTTTCTTCCTCTTCCCTCCTCTAAGCCGGTTGGCGAGCAACTTTCTTCACGGATGGGATATTCTCAAGTCCTTTGAGCTCCCTCGCCCTCCCCCTGCACGTTGGTCCAGACCGCTATATTTTCTCTTCTTCCCCCCCCCCCCAAAAAAAAAGAAGAAGTCCCGAGCGACCGATCGCTCGAAACCTACAAGTCGGCTTAGCACTTGGCATAATCTCATTTCGAACTCGTCTAATCCTCTTCCATAAAGATCTGCCGGACTTCCATAACCACGATCCACACCCGATCCAACCTCCTTGAGTTTTCGCCAATTTTACCGAACCTTACCGAATCATTTCGAGCATATAGCATATAGACAGTATAACCCTACCTTCCCAGCCCACTCCTCCAAACCCCCCCTATATTCCATCTCTCAAGACTACCCTGGGAAATTTCACGATTATTCCATCTTGCGTGAATATCGCAGTCCCATGTATGTACAGCCACATCCATAAACACAAGTAAATACACACGTCAACGGAAAATCCTGGCTTCTCCCGTGTGTCAACCCAAAACCATATCACTAGCCGTTCCAAAGACATACATATATATAGTGTACGTGTACATTCGAATACCAGGGTTTCTAGAAGGATCTGGAGAAGTAAGGCCAACGGCGGGGAAGGAGGGGAAAGCTCGATGGGAGTGGATGACGTGTATAAGCTTCTCAATGCAATTCAAAGCATACCACTCTGTACTCTGTTAAGGGAATGGAATTTTAGGCCCAGCCGACTTTTTACACGTGCACGTACAGACGGGCGGTCGAGCGTGCTCCTGGTCCATTTAGAAAATGAACACCCTGACGCCGCAATGGATGCTGCGAGATCTTGCGAGATGACGTAGGATATGGGAGCCAGACGAGCTTTTCGGGATAAACCGTGATAATGCTGGTAGGTATACGTAAACGCGTATCGGCGCCTCCATCTTTTACGTCAGTTGCAAAAGTATTTAGGTCGATGAACGTTTCGGATACTTGATTAACGCGTAAGCCGAGGAAGAATCGCAGCGGTCTGAAGTTGGTTGATTAATGCGAAATATGGTCAGAGGGTGGTGCGGTGGGAGGGGAGAGTAATGGCACGGCGGATCTTTGACGTTTCGATCAGTTTACTAGAATTCGCGAATTATACCCGAAAATTATTTTTATTCTTTTTATCGTTGCTGGGACTGATAAAATCATAGGTGATATATTGTAATTAAGGCGAAAATATATTATTTTCATGTAAATTCGTCTTTGTGAACTTTCGTAATTTAACTTCAGACTGCTTCGAGGAATACGTAATGTAGTGTCGATGTAAGATGGAATTTCAGTATTTTTTTTTTTTTACTTAGGAATTCGAGTAGCTGCCTTCAAATTTGTCTAGTTAACGCTAAACTTACGGCGAGTAGGAATTCACGATGCACGTATGGTATATGAATATATACTATATGTAAGTTGTATTATATAGATATATATATATATATGGTATGTATTATATGATATATGTATGTGAAATGCATCCGAGAGCAGAACTTTCCGCGACTCACAATATGCGTCTGGCTGGCTGGTTTAGAAATTATAAGGAGGTCCTCTTAAAACTTTTCCAATCCCGTGGGAGACCCGATTTCATCCAGGATTCCCATGGGCGGAGGATTACCGAAACTCCATCGGAGTGCTAACATTCTAACCAAGTACGTGGACTGTCCTAGACTAGAGACTTTGGCAGTCGAGCTCGTTATATTCAACCACATTCTCTGCATAGTAAAAAAAAAAATCGGCATTCCACGAGAGAAAAAAAGATAATAAGTAGGTAGATATCCTTAATATTCTAAAGTGACAATTTTATACGCGTTACAGTACAAAGAAGTCCCCTGAGTATGCTCCAGAGAAAAAGGCTTCGATAACGTATAACACATAAGGCGTATATTCAATAACGTACGATACATTGGTACTATATTCAGGGGTCATTTTTATACGGTATACAGTATAACAGAGTCCCCTGACTGCAATACGGAATCCCAATGACAAGCTTCGTAGAGATTACACCGTAATGAAATTCCAGTACCAACTACCAACAGCGTCTGAATCAATATACTCAAAGATACACGAATCAAGTACGCAAGCAAACAGCAAGAATAATCCAATGGAGAAGAGAATAATTCATTAGGAAAAAAAAAAAGCTAAAAAGGATCGTACACCGTACCCTTGTACAAAGGTAGCTTCCCAGCAAAACAGGTGTGGCCTATGGCGCCTGGATTCCGAGCTCACTGCTAACGAGCATCTAGATAAAACGCCGAAATGTCGCGGGGATTAATTAAATAATTAAAGCAGCTAATTATCTCACTGCACCCGGTACACCAGATAAAGCCGGACGGTTGGTACCCCTGCTTGGTAAACCTGCAAAGTCTGACTGGTCGAGTAAGGGTGGGTATTAGAATAGCACCTCTCCCCTCCGCTAACCCCACTTTTTCATCTCCTCTCAGCTTCTCCTTTCGCAGATCAAACCCTCCGTCTCGGTTAGATAAGTTTAGAAGAGCAGCAAGTAGATACGCTTGTGCGTATTGGACAATGAAAAGCGAGATGGAAGTTCTAAGGGTACTGGGAAAATATCCAAGGATCGTCGGGCCGCGACCGAGGGAGGACTAGTTGGCCATGAAAAAGGTTGCCGTAAGGTCTGGATAAGTGAAAGGAGACCTCGATAGGTATAATGGAGAGATAGATTGAATTTATGGATAAGGAAGTCTGTTGTTGGCTTGGTTATATCAATAAAGTGATAATAGTTGCTGATGCTGGGGGATGATTGAAAAATAATAATAATCAAATTTGAAATCCAAAGGACAGTGGAGAATGTGATAGGGTATATGCGTATAGCGTTTTGGGTATGGTAGAGAAGTAGAGAAGAAAAAAGTTTGGTGCTCTATACCGAAGTCCCTGTTGGAGTGAAATTTGTCACGGGGAAATAGTGTGTCGGAAAAAGTCTTATAGAAGATTCGCGAAGTTAAGTGATAAACGAAGACCGATCAGAGTCCAGGAGTCAAATTCATCTTCGGGTCTGTAATTAATGGGCCGTGTGGAATCGCGGGAGCAGAGCTAGGATAAGTTGCTCGTAGGGTAAAACAGTTTGGTTATGTTTGGGCTCCGTTAGGATCTGACAGGTCTGCCCTATGCAGTAGGTCCTTAAATGACTGATAGGCCTGTCTTCGATTTGGACTCATGGGAATTGAACTGGTGGACGGGAGATTTTTCTTGCTCGAGCTGATCTATATATATATATCAACGTAGCTTCATAGAGCGAAGGTCCTAAATGATAGATCGAGTTACGGGGGGTCCGCACAGTACCCAGGGCCATTTCTGAAATTTTTAAATAATTAAACGAGGCAAAAGTATGGTTGCTCTAATTGCGCTTGAAATATTAAGGAGGGGAACGTAAAACTTCTACAGAGTCCCCTCCGCCCCTTAGCCCGATATCAGCCTCCAACGGCCACCAAAAACACACACTCAATTCCCGTGCTTGGGTTATGGGCCGATGGGTGGGAAAATTTAAGGGTGGCGTCGCGACGCCCCATTGGCCCGACTACCACTTAACTTAAAAGAGGGTTGGTACGCCGTGAGAGAGAGAGAGAGAGCGAGCTCGTATTTCCCTTAAGTGGCAAGGATTAGGATAACTGCCTAAAGTATTTGTTTAATTGAAAATAAATATTAAATATTCAGTCCTGAACTCTCCGGAAGACTTTAACGAACTCTTGAGCGATACATTAAAAGGCTTTCAGGACATTTTACAAAGTTACTCCTACCGACTTCCTGTCTTTTCTTTTTTTCACCCCTGCGATTCGTCGCCACCAGTTTCAGACTCCTTCCTCGGACAGGAATACGGTGCTGCCACCTGGATAAACTAAAGTATCGTTTATTAATTTTCCCATAAGTTTTGCACGTAGACGCGTCATTATCGAACGTAAAGAAGTTACTTTCGGTCGGTCGTGTTGGTGGGTGACTAAGAAAAAAAAAATTATACACCGTGTAAAACTAAAGCCAACTGTAAATAAAGAAGTGGCAGTCCCAACAAACAAATAAATAAGTTACTGCTCCTGATATGATTAGAGGATGTGCCTCGAGGAAATATTTTTTATTAATCCGCTTATTTATTGCGCTGTTGTGTGCCGACAGGAATACAAGAGCCAACCAGAGTCCATACCTAACCTCACTTTAGAGCCCTGACACTCTAATCTATGTTACCAGTATCGGTGGGTGTTTACTAGTATCCGTGACCATCCATGCACATCAGGCCGACGGCGTACCGACGCTGTGCACCCACGCTGGCACAAGGGGGGAGGCACCCGTAATAAATTTTGCGAAAAGGAGATGCGAACAGTGAAATACACTGGCGGAATGCGTAAATCATAAGACGATAATGCGCCCTGTCAAGCTCGCGCGTTTACGGTTCGCATAAGGGACGTCTCGAAGGGCAGCAGCAAATAAGGGTGATAGGGATGGTGAACAACCTAACCTAACGTTCATATACACTTATATATTTGTACAGGAATCCATTATCGCCAAGAAAGAAAGAAATAATAAAATTGACAAGATAAAAAAGCCAATAACGTATATATCATGAAAAATCGTAAAATTTACACTGTATTTTTTATTTTTAGGTATAATTCCAGCGCGCATCCAAAAAAACAATTGTCATAACAAGACGGCATGACGGTACGACCACGTGGGTTTATTCAACATAGGTGGCGAGGCATGCGAGTAGCAAGAGAGGCGCCCCTTAACATATGGTCTATTAGGACTAATAATAGTCGAGGGACACGTGCGTGATGTGTGCTCGTGAACGAGGAAGTAAGCACGCACGTACATATGTGGTCGTATACGCAGGCACGAGTTGCTTCGGCAGCCGAGACGACGAGGGTGGCTGATTGTGAAAGAACAGTACGAAAAAAAAAGAAAAAAAAAAGAGGAATTAAGAGAAGCAAGGGAGAACTGGGATGGAAGCGAAAGGCACGAAGGAGAAATTGGAAAGAAAGTAAAAGGTAAGAAGGAGAGAGAGAAAGAGATAAAAAGCATAAAAAGACTGAGCACAAAGGAGGAAAAACAAAGGAGGCTGACTATGGGGAAGGCGCGACAGGTTTATGCAGCCCTGTTCGTTGCTCGTTGCCAGTCATTTATTATATTGTGTCACACACGACCCTCGGCGAGCGAGCTAATTAAATCGTGAACGATCTCGTGAAGTATGCGAAGCATTGTGAATCATTGGCCGTCGCGTGCTCTCCCTTCGCCAGGATGACTTTTCGGCTGAGGTTTTCGGAATTGTGGCCGGCCCGCTCGTCTGCTTGAATGCCTAAATGGTGAATGCGTGTCTGAACTGGGCGTTGCGTGATGTTACTGAATATTGACTACTTTGTGCCACTTCTTTCAATTTCAGTACTTCCGTTTCCTTCGTTCGCGTCTTCCGGAACTTCCACCTCCTAGCATGAGGTTTCCGGTCCTCTATGTGGTATACATATATATACGAAAAAAAAGAAATATATAAATGAAGCGATATATACGTAGTTTTTGCTTCGAGGTTCTAAACAATGCTGGTAGATGGCAGCACGTGCGCGATACACATCCTTGTTACGATAGTGGCAATGCTTGTACTCTGTATCGGACGTACACGAAGAAAAATGAGCTTTCAGTTTGAGATACAAAAAGCAAGAAATCTGAGCACCGAATCTCCGAACTTGTATGACGGTGTGCTAATAGTTAATGGTTTCTATATAGTTCTTAGTCAAGAAGATTATCAGACTAGGATCATTTATTTCTTTGGGTTTTTTGTGGGTGACGTGAAGAAATGCCAGTTGGCCAAGCATTTGTGGATCTCAGTGGGACTACTATCGGACATAGGTGGATAGGACAGAACGGAAGGACTCCATTGGATATTTTCAAACGATGAAAAGGATAAATTAGAATCCGAGTCTTACGATTGGTCCGACGAAGAAATTCAGTTTGATTTCCATCGTCAGTTTCAAAGAAAAATAGTCTGTCAATAAAGAGGAGGTTGGGGTACGTACCAGCGTGGGGTTAGGTGTGACAAAGAAAATTGCACTGTCCTCTTCGATCGATGAAGAAAAATCAAGATAAAAATAACCTCTGAGAAATCATTCGCTTATCCCATAATAATCCATCTGACAAAGTAAACTTCATACAGAAGTAGAACATTATCCCAACGTATTTCACCCGTCAAGCGAGACATTTTAAAAGCGACGGCAGCGCCGCCGTACGGAAAACTGTAATACTATCCGTATACTGCGCGCGCATTTTCAAATTCCCTGACATCTACGCGTTGCATTTCATTCGGTACTCTTTTATTTTCCATTCCACGTCTGTGCTCGACTAGTTTTCGTTCAATGCCCTATTAGTGTGTTTCAGTATGGCGTCAGCCGACGTAGACGCTATCCCTGCCTTCACCCTCTTACATCCCGAAAGCCAATGTCAACAGTTCTAACATTCATCGAGTTCCTTGCACCCCTTTGACCTCGTTGGTATTGCAGTAATGCGTCACGATTTATTTTCCCATACTATATACCTACTAAACTATTCTATATTTTTTTTCCTTTCACATTCCAGCGTACCCGGTGCGTCTGAGCTGAACACGGTATACATATATACAACTCCTGGCAGCGAGTCCACTGAATTTTATAGATATCCAGAAATGTATCAAGGCAACCATCGGCTTTTTGGGTCTTAACCAACTAGACGAGTCCTCAGCCGCACTCGTGTTTTTCTAGAGTTTCACGTTACTTTTATAGACTATCGTTAAATAAACATCGGGACTTCTACTGCTAGTACTAATATACACTGACTGCACGGCATATATATATAGTACACTAAATTACTACTGCGAGCAAGATCGAATCTGGTACCATGGGATTCTGAGAGTCTAATGATCGAACTAGTTTTACAAACAGGCAAACATCAGGGTGCTTTACTGCTAGTTTAATGTTGTTAAAGGACCCAAAATCAATTTCGAATAGCGCAGCTTAGTAGGTTGATATTTCATGAACTGTACCTCGTGGCTTTAATGTCAAGTATATAGATTCTCATTGGAAATGTACCTGCGGCTATTCAATCTAATAAATTGCAATTAGTCGTATTGGATGTAGAGATTGGAGGGATGACGTCATCAGTGCCAGCATCACTTTGGCAAATGTCAATATTTCAGTGGCAATGGAAAAAACATGTCACGCGCACATGGACGCTCACCCAAACGACCGCGTGGAAAACACTTTTGGAGGTGCTTGAATTATTTTTAGAAACCCGATAAAAGGCCGTGGTGGAAAACAGAGAAAAAATTGCTCACGCCCTGTCGGTCACAGGGTGGCTTCTTGTTCGTGATATGAGGAATAAGGGCTGGTCGGTAGTAAGATTTTAGACGTGAAAAACTAAGGGGGGAACAGGGTTGAAGCTACTTTGAAACAGTCAGGAATGCGAGCGTCCCCCCTGATATAGTCGGTAGCCAGCTTGTTCCTGGGGTTCGGAGGATGTGCCGTAGGTGGATGAGGAGCGTCACGACGCTCCGTATGGGTAGTTTGTCACAGTCAAGTACGCGCTAAGCATGCCCACACCATTTGTCTCTGATCTTCTATTCTCGCTGGGCCTGGGCGCTCCGCAAACAGAATTTAATGCGAGTGCACTCGTAGTCTCTGCGACCTCTGACCCCCTCCTGCGTCTTTCGCTGCTTACTCTGACACTGTCAGTCTTTACTCTCTTCCGCTCCCTTCCCTCTCTCTCTCTGTCATCCGTATCAACACCCCCCCCCCCCCCATTACTCTACATCTTATATTGCCTTGAGCAAAGAAAGGGTGCAGGACCACCTTCTTCTTCTTCTTCTTCGATAAGGACTCTATATCTCTCCCTCTCTCTTTCTCTTCAGAAGGACTCCGATGGCATCCGAGAGATCTGCGAGAAGCGAAGTTAACGAGAGAATAAGAAATTAGAATGAGACTGGGAATGAGAAGGATAACGCTTCTTGATGATGATGATGATGAGAGGAACAAAGATACCAACTGTTCTGGTATGTATCGTTGTCGCTATTCTTTGGCGAGACTATAGAGTATTCGAGTAGGGAGGGAATCGCGAGAGAGAGAGAGAGAGGGGGGGGAAGCGGAGAGGGGGGGGGGGGAGGTCAACTATGCAGAACTCACATTTGTCTAGGTGGTTGGCTCTTTGTTCGCTACGAGGTTAGAAATGTGGTCTTGTTAGCGCACGTCGACGTCGAGCGTCGCTCTCGAGGGCGGGACGCGTCGCGGTAGATCAAAAGCACTGGGGACGCGTCCCGCGACAAACGACGTTCTTGGGCTTTTGTGCAATTTCGTACCTCGTTTTCGCTTTCGTACTCGCTTCTTTTTTTGCCTTGTCTTTTAACGTCTTCTCTCACATCGCCGCTCGACTACCCATGTAATGCGAACGTGAATCTTGGCGTGAAAGTCAATGTCAAAGTCTGACAAAGGAATTGCTAAGAAATTGATAGAAGCATCGATGCTGCCATCTACGCAGAACTTCGATGCACTGGCAGACTTTCCGCTGACGTTCGTTGAGTTTTTGGTTGATTTTTTAAACTAATTTTAGTATCAGTTATGATTCTGATGAGTTAATTTTTCTTATTTCTCACTGGTTCACTGTACTCTCGCGACTGCAAATATTGTTTTCAGTCTGACTGCCAAGGACACCGATGCCCCAGGACACAGGGTCTTTTAATTGGCTCCTGTGAAAGAGGGTCGTTTCATTGTGACTGTCACTTTGAAATTGTATCAGAGTGCTGCGGAATGGGTGGTAGGAGGTAAAGTCGTGGTGGGTAAGGATATAAAGACGCATACCGAGATGTTATGAACGCCGGCAGGTCGAATAACGCTGGATAAGAGACGGCAGTCGGTAAAGAAATTAATTGTCGGTAAAGAAATTCGTGAAATTCATACGAACGTCATCGCTCTGCATATAGACTGTAGAGGTTCGAAAGAGGTACGTTAGTTTATCTGGCTGTTGAATTACACGAATAACGCAGCCCGAGTGGACGTAAAAGGATTTATATGCGTTATAAATTTGTCGTAAAGATCAAGACTAAGATTAGGGTTGACATTTGTCCGGTATAGGTATTGATGATAATAATGAGACTATTTATTGGTGAACCGATCAAAAGCCTTTGGCCTGGCGTCATACAGTCATCCAAGGTAAGTACGGTCACCCGTCACGCGACACGACCATTAATTTTCGATCAGATAATCTCATTTGCTTTGCGATTAGGCGAATTCTTCTTTGAAGAAAATTACTGGGGCATAAATTCTGGGTCCAATTACGAAATTCATGAATACTCGTACGCGCATACGACATAACCTCTTTGGCTATTTTACGCTGACCTTAATCTAGAAAATGGCCGACGATGTGATTGCGTTCCCTACGTGGGTTCACTGATACTCTCGTAAATCGCTGTTCGAGCAATACCTATAGGTCTTCGTTAGCTAGTTTCCTATTAATTTCTCACCCTATCTGATCCCCTTAAGACCGTTCGTAATTATATTGAGCTAGCAATAAAATTACACCTGTCATTCTTTTCCCTTATATCCCCGGTCCCGCGTATCGCGTGAACTCGCAAGGTGTAAAATGCGATTGTCAAAAACAGTATGTCTTTGAATTTCGATTGATTAAAAAAATTTTCTTCTTACCTGTTTGCCGTGAATTAAAGGCCCCGCTGCTCGTAGCGATCATCAGAAGCAGCAATGGGACCAATATGGCTCTTAGGGCAGGTGGCATTTTTTCGGTTCTCCAAGCGCGCCTGCGCGATCACAGTCTTATCCCACTCCCCTCATCACAGCCTTCCTAAAAAAAAAATAACAGTCCTTTACACGAAGTAACGAAAATTTCGCCTAAACATCTAAACCCTGACACGGATCCATTTAACCAAAGTGTACTCACACAGGAAACAGGAAACGTTACCTGATCCTACACATTGAGTAACAGTATCAACAGGTACTTCGTAACTGAATGAGTATCCCATGAAATTTTGGCAAGCCATAGGATGGTCAAGAGGAAGTCACAGAACATAGAATTAGGACCTCTAAGACACTAAGTAAGCGGTCTAAGCGACAGATTCTCGGGTAACGTACTCGTATGACAGTAGTCCCCCATATAAAGGTATGTAACTTGAGAAAATGCTTTTCTGTATTTCGGTCGGTAAGGAAGATCCACTGTTGAATTACCACAGGTACCTGACGCGGTCTGCACTGTATTTATTTTTATAAGATGAGTGACGTGCATGGCTGTGGGAGGGGTTGCAGGAAGTGCGCGTCGCGACGCCACAGCGTCACGCGGATGCCCAAGGGCTTTTCATTCCCATACCGTAGCCATTGCTCTTCTCGCCATTCCCACTGTTCAAGCTATTCCAGGGGTGTACTCGGGGGATGTATGGTAGATGATTCAGGGGGGTGCCAGGGACCAGAGAGCTGAAGAGTTGGGGGTCACTGGGGGGACTCTTCGAGGTAGATCCCGAGCGCGTTGGGTTTCCATTATGCTAAACCGCAAATGGAGTCCTGCGATCGAGTGTCTACCCTGAAGCTCAACACAATGGCTATGCTGCTAAGGTGTAATGTTACCCAGAAATTAAATTCGGCCGTCCGCCACGGCCTGACGTTGCACAAATGAGATTCGGCGTCGTCCGGACTCACGATCAGCCTCTGGCGTCTGCGTCGCGTCCCCTTTACAGCACGAGACCAGTCCAGGGACCCACGGACTTTCGGCCATAGTGCAGACCCGGTAAGCCATTTGCAAATGTCTGGTGATATCCAAACTTTTCATTTAATTCTTGAATATCCATCAACTTAATGGAGTAATGGGTTATGAAGATTTTCATATGTGCCTTGACATATATAATTATTATTAAGATGTTAATATTTGCTTTTCTACGAAAATTTAAGGGAATTCAAGTGGACTCGATGGACAGGAAAAAATAAAAAAATTTTTCTTCGTTCAAAAAAAAGGTGGAAAAAAAGATGGCGCATCGCGGATAACACTTAAAAAATCGGTGGACGCAGCGAGAAACTTACTTGAAACTTTAATGGACAATCCGGACGCTGGAGGACAATCACGCGGCTGAACTTCCGGTGGAAAATACGCCGAATAAGTTCAGACCGAGTTTGGTACTCGCTCGACTTCAATTTCGAATCTACGCCGCCCCTTCAACCTAATGGATCATTCGTGTGCCGGAACTTCCTGGGAAAATAGCCCTGCTCCCGGCTCTGAAATTTAATCCTCGGCGTCTCGCGGTATGGGAAACTGGAGGAACACCGAGTTTATAGAAAAACTAACAAAAAAAAAAAAGGAAATTATAACGCCTCTTCTCAGGACGTCTGTATGACGATCGAGGACGCAAACTTTTCTCGGTTTTAAAATTGTACCGAATATTAAAATCGACGAGTTCGCTTGCTTAGAATTAGGTTAGGTTCGGGTAATAATAAAATCTTTTAATTTTCTTTTATCGATTACGTGCTAACTACCTCCACGTATCGAAGAAAAAAAATTCAGTACTTCCACCCGAACCAATTTCCTCGTTAGTGTGATTCACTACTACGTCAGCTTTTCGTGAAAGATTTCAAGTATGCACTTTATGCCTTGTTCACAAGCATAACGGAAGCAGCGCACTACGTTTCTATTAAACTACGGACAGTCGTAGTCGCTCGCGATGTAAGACAGGCTAACATAAGTTACAATTAGTTTCTCGGATAGTTTGCAGCTTTGTGCTTGGCGGTTCTCGGCCATTTTAGAACTAGATATCAAGTTGTAGTACTTCCTTCCGGTTTTAACCATAGAAACTCAGCCATCTGCTGGTTCCAGTACCTATTCAGAATTCAGGTACACATAAACCAACTCCACCTAAGGTGTCCACTAGTTTCTGGATCATGCTACACAAACGAAATCACTATATACACATATTATAACCAATGCATCGATTAATATTCAGACCGAGGTAACAAGGTATCACTGTCTTGAATAACCTTCCCTATCACGCAATAATAATACATAGGCATCCCGACGCCTAATTATTCCGCACCCCTTAAGCACTTGACCGATCACCCGAGGATATATAAACAGTGATAAATTCAAACTAGAGGAATTTTGCCAGTTGCGTTAGCTATAGGACAAATTGAAACAAAGAAATGAGCAAACGTCCCGTTAAAACATAATTCTAATAAATGACTATTTTTAAATCTTCAATATTTCGGTTCCAACCCATTTTATATGCACGATCGAATATACACACACAGAGCTCTACCAACTGTGAAGCACGAAACTCCGTCCTTCCAGGTATAAAATTCAAGTATTCAGATCCGTTATGACTGTAGTTCAAAAAACAGCCACGTATTCGCATCCAGTGGCGCTCCGAGCGCGTCAGCGATATCCGAAAGCGAAGTAGTTTAGCGAAAAATATTGCAATTGCTGAGTCGAGGATGACCTGTAAATTAGGTAATATTACACTACCGAAATGTGGTTGGGTCGAGGTCATAAGGTAATTGAGAAGCGACTAGAATGTCGGGTAAGTAAGATTTCTGCTATAATGCACTACATGAATTATACGAGTCTCTTATATACCTATAGTTATGACGAACGACACGGTTGCAGGTAAACTAACGACAATGCGGCATACAGGCTGGTCGACTGGTTCGGGTCAAGACAGATAAGTCGCAAGCTGCAGCCAATTATAATGTAAGAAACGTGAAGTTAGTTTACAAAGGAGGTTAGATAAGCCGAAGTATTGGTTAATTGAAGTACAGGTTAGTCTAAAACTTATCGAAGTCATAACAGTCGTGCGACTGTCGTGCTTCTCTGTTGTAACTATAGACGCAATTCGATATAGTCTGGTGCGACTATGCAGTTGGCAACACCCTACGGTAGCCATACAGACACAGTCGTACGGTGTAGTTGGACTATAGACAAAGCTAAGACGTCGAGGGGGTTAAACATGGGGAGTTCGGACAAAGGGGATGCGAAGTCGTGCTAAGCAACTTAGATTAGTTGAATCGACTAGACTGGAATTGGCAAACCGCCAGGTTTAAATTCTCAAGAGAATTCTTATTCTTAATTTTTTTTCCTCCCTCCACTCTCATTCTTCTCTCCTTATACTTTGGTACCTTATATACATCCTTTTCTCTCTCTCCCGTTCTCTTTTTTCTTCCGGCTCCCCGCTGTCCTTATACGTAAAAGACTCCACAGAAACCCTTGGTCGCATGCAGGATCCGGAATGCAATTTCAAGCACTTGTGCGTCCCACGCAAAACTGCATCACGGAGCAGAGAGTGCAGGACCAAACGGCATCTCGTGATTTCTGAATTCATCTCGTTTTCCCAGTTTCCCTCTATTGGCAGCATCGATTTCCTGAAGGAAGCTGCATCCGTGCCGTTAACGAGATGCACCCGAGAGGAATTCTAGAACGTCCTGTTAAGGAGTATCTCCAATTTTGTCCGTAAAGTACTTGATGGGGGGGGAGACGTCGCGAAGCCTTGACAGTATATAATTTTATTAGTGATAACAAAAAAAATAGCGCCAATTCAAATAGCCGAAGGACGTTTTTTTCATCGTTTTGAAATTTTGGACGTTAAACCGAAACGTCAGATTGACGGTACTGCTTTCTTTTGGAAGACCTCTGGACGTCCTGGTGTGGACGTCGTTCCTGTATTCCCTACTACCACTACTAGGGTGGCTACCCTTTATCTTCTGACGTATCCTTATCTCCTTCCTGGGGTTAATCTTGGAGAATCCCTCATGGCGCTGTTATCTTTGCTTCTCGGTCAAGCCCGCCATCTCTTGCGAGTCTCAGGCGCCAACTTCGACGTCGACGTTCAACGCTGACGTCGAGGTCGGAAACTTTTCAACTCTCTCCAATAAATCTTGGGACTTTCGTGTTCTCTCTCTCTCTCACGCACAAACACACACACTCTCTCTCACTCTCTCTCTCTCTCTCGATTCTCTTTGTCATCGTCTGTGCGCCAGCCTGTGAACGAGTGTGTCACCATAGCTACGGGTACTCAACCTTTTGTCTTTCTCTTTGTTTATCACCTCAACCCCATCCCTCGTGCACTTCCTCTTTGTGCCTTTCGATTTTTCTTCTCACACTTCTTTTACACTCTTCTTCTGTCCCCGTTATAGTACTTCTCGTACATGTATCAGCCACACTACCGATACCGATAGCCCTGGTGTTGATAGTGGTCGATCGCCAGCGAATACCCTACTTTTTTTTCTATCTTCTTCTTGTCTCTTGGAACACTGCAGTATATTGCCGTTTTATAAAGAAGAAGCTGCGATACATTTGTTCTCGCCGATTCTCATTGGGTTTTATTGACTTCCGTTACAGAGGGTACGAGGCAATCCTTACTTTTTTTCTCCTTCAACATCGATCGCAGAGATTCTGTATATACAGATAAGAAACTGGCAATTTTTTTAAACAATTTTGTTTAACAATGAAATTTGATTTTGTCTATTCCACAGCTATCGCGTAACTATGGACACGTACGTGGTACCTAGAGTCATACGTCTTAAGGCAAGCTCACTGCGAGAGATAAGAGATGCATATATATATATACATATAGAGAGAGAGAATAGTATAGGTAGATAACAGCCCTTCGATAAATTCACCCACAGAATCTAATATCGCTAAGACTGGAACACAAGGTAGAGATAGACACGTTGACCTTAAGCCGAATTACTCAAGAATTGCAGGACGTGTCTGCCAAGTAGTAGTCACATGTGAATCCGCCTGTAATCTCGTTACCGTAGGAGTCTTTTTTTTCGTCGCAATCAGATTTGCCCTTTTCCGCATTCTATACCCAACACTGCCCGAGGTATTGGCCCGAAAATAAGAGTCGATCGAAAAAGCGTGCAAGTACCAGGTTGTTTCCGTTAACGCACGAAGTTACACGAAGAAGCTCGAAGTCCTGACTACCGAGGTGAATCGGTTCCGGAAGGAGTCCCTGGGTGATCCACGATTCCGTCCTAGTAAAATGAGTCCAATTTAAATTTGCCGCCCATTTTTATCTAATATACAAGGAACAACGATATACAAATTTTTTTTAAATTATTTCCGTCCGTTCTCTAAATACACAAAACTCTATCGCGGTTCTTCCTGCAGTAGCTACGGTCGCCCGTTCACGGTCTATATTCCCAAAGAGACTCCCGTATGGAGTCCCTGTATTTTATAAAGCGAAAACCTTCGACCTGAACCTCGACGTCGGCATTCCGTCTTGCGCCTGTATCGCGGTAAGCCGATTTTATGGGGGTCGGCTATTCACCATAGCACTCTTCGAGTCCTCCTTACTACGTAAACTGCCTTAGCACACACGAGGACCAACCTGCTGATGCTGACTACGTGAAAAAGTAAGTGAGCGCTCGTTTTCCTTGGATTTTCCTCCTGCTTTTCGTTACCCTCCTCTCCTCCTTTCCAGATTCGAGAAAGAGAAGCGTATAGTGTCTGGTGGATGAATCTTCGATCTACCACCGATCCCCACCCACACGTGGCAACCACCTTATAGACTACCCTGTGACCCATCCCATTAATTTTTCTCTCGACGGAAAGAGTCGCGAATATAATATATTTTCATATGTTATTACTCAACAAAATTCGTAAGGACGAAAATTTTGAAAAAACGCGACATTACAGATAAAATTGGAGACAAGGAGAACAAGTTTCTCGTACGATTTATAACAAGGTACAGAGCAGTTGTCGGAGATTTTTTTTTAATTTACAGATAATTCATTTTTTTTAATTGGTACGTTGCCGTTTTAATGAACTCTGTATGACGTGATCGTAGAGATACTTGATTTTACTTTGTACCGTAGCTTATGACTTCACGCTTTGCAGAGTCAGCGTCGCCGTCGACCTGGACGCTACGGTTTCAGTTTTCACCCTGAAAGAGACTCATGTCGCACAATAGTCTGGTGATCGATCGACGCCGCAGCTCACGCGGCTTCCGTCTTCAAGAAAATATAGAATGGCTCGGGACGGCAAGGCCGTCGGCTTCCTGGAGGGTGAGACGATATATATATATATATATATATATATAAAGGGCTGGCATGATTCCTAGTGCAAAGTGCGAAAACCTTCAGTGATTTGAACCCCAAGAAAATGAATAGCAGAGTCACCAAGGATTTTTTCGGAATTCCTTAATCCGAAATAATACTGATTAGACTGGGTGGACCCAGTCGACGAGTGGGAATATGCCCGGGACGACTGGGATGGGACGAGTGGCTAACTGTACTTCCGAGTAAACGACGCTCTGAAGGTGGCTGCAGGGAGGGTGAAAGAAAAAGAACGAGAATTCAGGTACAATTAGGTTTGCACCCCTGGGCGCCATTCTTCTTATTTCACGTCCAGCCACCTTCAGTCGGAACATTCGGTACCTCCATCGTGCCAGCGACGTCTCACGCCCCCAAATCCTAAGTCCTCCCCACAGATTGAACAGTTTTCTGGAAAAGGAGAAGAACCACCCTCTCATTTATCCCTCGGGATAGCTCGACGAGTGACTCGACCTAGAGGCAATTGCAGCGAATTAAATTTGTCGCTGTTCATCGGAAAAACCGAGAACGAGGTAAATCAACTCCGTCTGCTAACTCCTAATCATTGATGATTCAAGGATAATAATTTTTTGACAAACATCATGGTTAATTTTGATTTTCATTGGTATTACAAAAAAATATTTTTTACCTATACTTGTGCATAGGACTTGACCCGATCGCGATGTACGAATCTTTGAAAAGGTTAAGAATTCAAAAAGTAGCAGTAGCCAACGGCGCACAATCAATAAAAATTTTATTGCAGTTTTCGAAACAAAAAAATTGAACCGTTCTGCTGCGTCGCGACGCCGGTACAGAGAGCGACGTGGGTCCTGCCGAGATACAGAAGGGTTCGATGCCTAACAAGGGATAACCTCGTTAGGACCGTCCGACCAGCTTGTGTGTTTTACAAGTTAGGAATTAGGTTGATTAGTAGGAAGCTACGTCTCGAACCTGGAACTCATCCCCAAAAGCATCCCTCTGTCTAGTCGACTAGAGTGTAGTATATATTCGAGCCTGCACCCTCTATCTCTCTCTATTTCCCTATAGAGCTCCAAGCCTCCGCCAGGTCAGGTGGAAAAAAGCTCCTGCACGACCCCCCACCCCCTATACCTCGTTATACAGTTATTCGGCTGGACTCGGCAATGCTCGGCTCGATTCGCCGATTCATAAGGCAGCGGTAACAGCGTGTCCACTAGCAGACAGGAAATTACATGTCCTCTACCGACTGGCTTGGTCACGACTATCATTCCTAAATCTCTGAATACGGTACGTGAAAATAGTAATACCGTACAACTGCATTCTGTTTAAGGGATGAATTGTTGAAAAGAAATTTCTGTAAAACTTTTAATAAACATTTTTACTCCGTCATCATACGAATTTCTTTTAGGTCAGAGGCACGTGACCCGTACCCGGGAACCGAAGTTACAACCCTCTGGAGCTTAAACCTGATGATACACGTGTAGAGGACTAAGGGGTAGTTCGGACCAGTGATGCCAACTCAGCTGAGAAAAAGTAACTAACTCCCATCATGCCGTCACGCTGTCATGCCGTCAGACCAAGGGAGTGGATGACGGAAGGGGTTATTCCGGAGAGTGGCCGAGGGAGGGGGCAGGTAGGTTGAGTAAGGGTGGCTTTCTAGGGCTCGAGGTAGAGGTCGACCAGGATGAGAATGAGGAAGAGGAAAAGACCTGGAGGATAGACTGGGGGCGGTGCGGGGTTGGAGAGGGGTGAACCTGTTCATTTTCGTTAAGATTAATTATCGTCGAAACAAGGACCTGCCGGCATCGAAGTTGTTAGGAAGTTTGGCGCGAGCCGGGTAAACCTCAGCTTCTAATAATCGTTTGAGCCGTCGGCCGCGTCGTAACGGTAGGGGCGGGCCAAGCTGCCACCGAGAAATAGGGGATGGATGTCAGGGATGGGTGTAGGAGGGGGAGGGGGGGGGGCGGCTTCGACAGATGGGCCAAGCCCGCTACACGGCTCCATTCCTTACTCCGAATCTACGATTCATCGACCCCTGGCGCTGCTTAATTAAGCTGTTCAACCTAAGCGTCCTAATTGCCAGCGCAGACACCTTTGCCCTTAACTGTAGTAGGAAACCTGGTCGATTCTAACCTTGAGAATTCTTTGACTTCGCGTTACGAAGTACTGAATTAGTATATCCGCCTATCAAATGCATCCTGAATGCTTTTAGTTGATGGCTGAGTCTGAGACACGAGGTAGCCTTAAGTGAAGTTTTGTGTACGGTAGAAAGGAGAGAAGAAAAAAAGAATCTAGTTAACGAAGACCAAGTGGATGGGATACTGGAATGAAGTAATTCAGCCAATCAGATACTTCCAGAAGCGAAATGGAATATTAAGCATATTCCCGGTAATAAGTTTCAATATTGACAGTAATGACTTTACTATCTTACAAGTTATTTTATTGACTGTGCGTTTGGTCCTTAACATCGCGGACCAATTAATATTTCAATTGAAAGTTCTTAAGAGGTTGGTTATCAGGGGTTGGGGTGTGGAGGTGGAGGGTCGTAAGAGTTTCGATAGTTTCCCGTTGGTGTCGGTGCCAAATAAATGAAGTATCGAGCGTTATTAAGGGTCTGCTACGAAGTTGCGCCTGGACCGACGCCGATCGCCCGGCGACTCGACTAATGAGTTTCGCAGAGACTTAAGTTACGGCGTTTGCGCGATAAATAAAGTTTTAAGTTCTCTCGTTTTTCTGGGTGCACACGTTAAATTATACGGTACGGATAGATATTTCAGGAATTTTTCTTGTGGCACATTGGATATACAGAGAATATAAATGAAGTAGAGCCGACGGCAGCCGATGATTACCGAAGTGAACTCGAGCCCGTTAATGGTAATTGGCCGATAGGAAGATGAATAAAAGTGTCCTGTGTGATCACAGATAATATATGTTAATAATAAAAAATTACCACGTAAATTACATTACTCCGAAGAAGCCAGCATCAATCCCTGCTAGCGATAATGGCGTCAAAGTCAAAAGATCAGGATTCGACGTCACTGTCAGCAGCAAATCCTAACCCCATCACTGGCACCAGCATGCTTCTACCGGCCCTCTTTCTATTTGGAACTCACTCACACTTTATCCAACTGATTGACTTTCCCTGGATTCGAATTCGATTGTTCACTGTTCAGTTAACACTTATCACTGCGCCAATGCTAACACTAACAATATCTTCCGTCCGTCAGCCGGGAAATCCGTCGCGCCATTACGATTCCCAAGAGATTCCGAACCTTCTGCTGACGTTGGGTATTCCGTGGCCACAGAACCCTATGTATTCCTGAACTCACGACTACCCACCGTGCCTCTAACCAAACTTTCGGCAGTACCGTCTGACGCAGAGCGTCGTTAAACCTGTCTTCTTTAATCACGTCTCTCGGAGAAGTAACTGTAGCACAGGTGCTGCCACGAAGATTCTTTTTATTAAGCTCGCGCGTCTACGGGCCGCAGGGCGCCAAGCTTGTAGCCACCTGACGGCCGTTTCGTTAACCACGACGCTGTTATGGACCCAGAAAGACAGTGATACGTGTCTGAACGTATTTCCCTTATTTCGATCAAAATACGGAATAAAAATACGGAGACAGGGTTGTAAAAATTGTTTACACAGACGCTGCCAAGGATTGCTCGCCCCTCCTCCTCACGTCTGGCCAAACCTTCTTGCTGCGATCACTGTCAACAAAAATGACGGCGGTTCGATGTAGTCGGACGATTAAGACGTCGATAAATAATATTAATTGCCGCCGTTACCCTCCGCTGCTGCCTCACGGATTTCGCACCCCTAACGCACATTCACCCACCCCTGTACAAGTGTTGCGTTTAATCAATACCTAATACCATCGCGGGATACCGGCTACGGTGGCTGCTGTGTATTTATATGTAGCTTACTTCAGGTAGGTGAATTCTACCGAAGTGTTTTGTGCAAAATGAGAGAACCTCCAGGCACGTACCTCTTGGCTGAACTTTATTCTTATGAATAATATACCTGGCTTCTTATACTTTCGTTCCCTTCGCACCGCCTTACGCGACCCCTTCTCCTCAGTGACCCGGTGATCGTGTGTGAAAGCGTGTGGCGTGCAACTTCACTGTGATAAAAATTGAGATTTGAATCTCCCGCGTGACGACTCCATCGAGCCTCGTATATAACGTAATAAGTATGCTGATGATCGAGCAGCCAACTTGATGAATGATCCAAATGACATTTTCTTAGGGTATAATATGTAGCCTTGTGTATATTGACCTTTGGAACTTTGACAATTTCCTTCGATTTCATAGACCTAGACCATTATGAGTTACTAGGGACGTCACGACAGCGCTGGCGAGGGAAAACAGGCGTTCAGTAAACAAATGCTAGTAGTCATTACTGCCGTTATAGGGTTCTTATTGAATTTACGTGGCAGTAGGATAAAGACCTCCCATTCAATTCTTATTGAACAGTCAGTCGAAGCTGGGTAGTAAGAGAGTCGAGTGAAATAAAAATAAAAAAAAATGAAAGCTGTTTGGACCGAAGTCACGAGAAAACACGATATTGGATTTCTCATTGATTCTCAAAGTAAGGAGTACTTATAACAGGAGTGTGCTCTAACGCCATTTACAAGGAATTGTAAAAAATAAAAATTAACAATCTTCCTAATTCTACTCCGTCTATGACTGTCATTCAAATATAACGTACAATCTGCAACTGGACAGTGAACTATCGATAATGAGAATTTATCGATTTATCCATTTGACGGAGCCAATCACACGTTTCTCCGCTTTGTTACAGGAACCAGGTGCCGGAAATTGTGACGTTGACAGTATAGATACTTCATAGTTCGTGGCTGATAACTGCTACTAGCCAATTGCGGCCGGTCCCAACGTTCGGCAGCACCGTTGCTGCTGCTGCTGCTGCTGCAGGCTGTGGTGCCGACGGTGGCGACGGCGGACGGTGGCGTGAGACGTTAAGCCCAAGTCGAGGCGGGGTAAACTTGCCCGATAACAAATGGCCGAGCGAGTCTCGAAGGACACGCCGTAACGATGTAGTTTGTGTAATTCGGCGCAGGGGTGACAGGGTCATAAGTCAGAGGCTCAAACGAAGCGCTGAGGTATTAATTAGAGTTTCGGGCGGCGACCGCGATCACTTATCACCAAAACTAACCTCACCGCGGGTTCGAGGTTTCATGATGAGGCGAGGAAAGGGGATTGGGGTGGGGGTGGAGCGGGGAGCTCGGAGTGCCAGCCTGTGAAACTTCTTAGGTATATAGACGGTTCTACGTGTAAACAAGTCAAATTCCAATCGGTCATCTTTGCACGGTGATTGGATGGGTCACGTGGGGTCTCCAGCTTCATTTACCAAAGAGAGGTCAGATCTGACTTACGATCTTTCTACTTATTGCAAATGGCGTCGCTATCCGATTCAACTCCTTTTTTTTGTTAGGCTTCCCTGACTCCAGTTGTTCTTGGATCTCGGTAAAAGTTGCTGACCTGCCAGAGTGTCTCGCTGCTCCCTTACGCCCGACACATATATTCCCTTCACGAAATTACCGCAATTTTACTCCGTCACGCGGAATGTCTAGGTCCTAACTGATAATTGTAGCTGGGGCTACGTAATTTGGCAGGAAAAGAGGGACCGAGTCTGAGGGAGGATTGCGTAAGGGTGGTTTGCTGACTTGAATCGATTGGAGGCTGAGCCAGGCAGAAAATTGTGGAGTGTAACTGCGGCAGGGAGGGAAGCGAAAGAGGGATGATGCGAGAATGCGAGGGTTGATGATGTGGGGTGTAGGAGAAGAAGAGGGGGGGGGAGGTGGATAAGGGAAAAAAAAGGAATAAAAAAACAAGCAAAGGCTAAGCTCGCTTAAGTAGAAGATAAGAGTCAACGTGTCGCGCAAAGTAATGTCGGACGAAGATTTAGGGTAGTTTTAACAAAAATTACTAAAAAAAATTCTTTGCTATTGCAGGGTGATTATTTCGCGCGTGGAATACCAAGATAACGCCGGGTGGTTCCGTAGCGTCCCGTTAACGTTCTGTCAATCAATTTACGGAGACATCAAAAAATCATGTATGACAGCCCACCCCTATTATTCGTGTACAGGGGGATGACTCCTTTGGCAAACAGCTCGTACGCGGAGCGATGTTAGGGGATGGGAATTCGTGCGTGAGCCCAGAGGGTATGGAGCGTTGGGTTTTGTGGGAGGGGGAAGGGGGAGGGGGTGGATGTTCTCTGGCTCTGGCAACCCCCCCCCCTCACGAATCACCCCAAGTGAGTCGGCTGCCCGTACATGG
Organism: Trachelus tabidus; assembly: GCA_030142655.1. NCBI lineage: Eukaryota > Metazoa > Arthropoda > Insecta > Hymenoptera > Cephidae > Trachelus > Trachelus tabidus. The sequence goes on along the minus strand of JARQTI010000185.1, from coordinate 265,253 downwards.
AATAGCACTTACACCCTCGGCAACCCTTAGCCCCACAGCCAGACTGTACAACTCCCAACACTCTACGCTATCCAGCTAGCTACCCCATCGCACCCCCCCCCCCTCCCACCCCGCTCCGCCGCTGTACCGACCATCTAGCATCTGTAACCCACCACCCACCCCGTCTACCACCCAGCAACAACTTCAGCTTTCATCCTCCCATCCCCCCCGTCCTTCGC
>JARQTI010000185.1:224221-264488 GCA_030142655.1 Trachelus tabidus | reverse complement strand
TTTCATCCTCCCATCCCCCCCGTCCTTCGCTACCCCCCCCCTCCCCACAACCCCTCGTCGACCGAGATGCAAGGAAATTCTGCGACACGCACGAGATACGCCTTGCTGCTTTCTTTATTACTATTTTCTTTTATTTTTACCGTTTTTACGACCCCCCCCCCCCTCCGTTCAACCACCCTCTGTACTACATATCGCTCTATGTCTTTTATATTCTTCCCGAATAAAATTCTCCTATGTGACTCTCTGTATGTGAGATGCGACCATTCTTGCTTCGGTCTTGAGAAACATCTTTGTTTCTCTCGAATGTCCGTTTTATCATAGATTCCGAGAGCGGGCGAGATTTGCAGGAGTTTTATACGTCGTGTAAATTTTTTTTCGAAATTTTGACATATGGTACCCAAAATAGATTGGATTTGAATTTTTCACAGGGATGATTGGTAGGAATTATTTTTTTCGAAGAGAAATTTTATCCAACGCATTCATACTGATCTCGTGTAATCAATGTGTACGGGATGCTGTGCTGGACCGAAATAAAAAAAAAAGAAGAATGTTTCAGTCGCAGCGCAAAACATATGCAGAATAGAGATTTCGCTAATTCTATTGCCGTGTTCTCTGTATTACGCAGAAAATTGTTAGCAGGGTAAGAGTGGGGTTTTTAATCGAAATAAATCTTTGTTTTGTCAGGGATTTAAATTAACTCGTGTATGAAAGGGGAGAAGGTGCAGCTTGTAAAATCTCACGGTTCGCGTACGGGCCTGATCGTTTAATGGGATTAAGGGTGCCGTGCCCTGTGGGGATTTAATGGCGGCGAACGAGCTCCATGATAAAAGCTTCAAAAACAGCAGCGGGGAGCGAACCCGGGTCGGAATCAAAGACGCACGGCAAACGCAAAGAAGAATAAAACGTTCGGAAATTAAAAAACTTATCGCATAAAAAATCACTAGATCCCATTGGATAAGAAATCGGTGACTCTTGAAAAAAATTAAAAATTTTGTCATTTTAATCATCCCGGAATTACGTCAGCCCAGAAGTGATTGCGTTTAGTTTATCACAGTGTCCAGGGCCGTGTCAAGCGGTGGGATTCACCCTGGGACGACAGTCAAATCAATTAAAAGCTCGCTGGGCGGTTGAAATTTATGCGGGAAAAATTAACAAGTCAGATCTCTCCCCCATCCCACTAGCCATCTCCCCCCCTCAATGTCCCCTGTCTCTCTGTCCCCCTTTCGTACCCGCGCTCAGCGCGAAGGGTGCAGCCAGCGCCGCTGCCTGGTGGAAAGTCAAGCAGCGGCCGGATCTTGTGGCGGCGCCCGGGTATCTCGGTTAGGTAGTGTCGCCGGCAGATATTAAATTAACGGAAATAATGAAATGATAACCAAGCGAGCGGGTAAGCATCCCTTACGTCTCGACCCTCTTCGTCCTATTGTCAGTCCCTCACCCTCATTTCAGAACGTCATGATGCCAACGCCCTTGGTCTTATCCAGGAACTCATCCTCAACCCACCCCCCACCCCTACTCCAACATTTCCGTTTGCTCCGGGGCGTCGCGACGTCCTCGTCCAATCAGGTGAAGCTCGGTAATCTGTCAGAATGTCAAACTAAAATTCACCCCCTTCCCACCCCCACCACTCTCCTACCTATAATTAACGGCTTGTTCATTATATTGACTTTGGCCCGAAGTTATCTTCTCATTCAGTGACCGATACTTAACACTTTGCTTCCAAGTTGCTACCGGATACTCAGGATCGCTGGACCGATATCCTGTGATATTTATGGGAAATAGTGAATTACCCGTTAGATAAGACGTAGAGGGGGACGGAGGGGTGAGAAAGAAAGAAAAATTTTTTTCATTATTATCACAATCAAGCTAGAATATGAATAATTGCTTAATGGTAGTTTTGAGATAAGTGACCTCGGAGGACCTTAATGACCTCGGAGACACTTTAAAGATCGATTATAATGATTGTCTAGGTTATCGATGCTTTTAAAAAAATTGTAATACATATATGGAAGTACCTATTAGAGCGTCCCCTTTTATCCGTCATGCCTATGGAACGACCCCGGGATGAGTCACATTTCCTTATTGAAGTCCTCGGTGGGGCGTCTCTTGTATCACAATGGGCAGTGGCGATCACCGGGTAACGTAAGGGATGCACGCATCCAATAGGGGTAAATAGAATTTTGAAAATCCAAAACTCCAAACGTAAATCTATTCGATCCGCTAGGGGGGTGACTGTGTACTTACATTAGGTATACAAGAATAGAAAGATGTCGAAAGAAAAGTGTCAGTGGCGCTGATTGAGTATTAGGGGTTGGTTCTGTGCGCAGCGGTGCTCGGGGCTCCCTGCATACCAGGAGGGGATGCTTTCAAGATTCTAAAGGATGACGCCTGTGTCCTAGATGGATTTGCTCTTCCCATTGGTATATCGGTCGAGAAGGTTGCGGGGTGGGAGGGCGGGTGGATCTGCTCGAGCAAGTTAGGGGTTGCCCAACCCATTGAAATTGCAAATGCACATTATGAATATTTCCCCATAGAGGGTTCAATATATGTATATACACACACGCATACGTACGTACTTCTCGTACACACATAATCCAGCCCAACAAGCATACTTTTATCATTGGGCGAAACACCGTAAAGAAAGGGATTTGGGCATTGACGCTCAAGTGAATATCTCCCCTCAGGCCCAACTGCGTTCGCGACAATGGTAAACGACCAGGATGATGATGACGATTATCATTATACTCTTGTCTATAAAAATCAAATCCTGTATTCCGAGTCCCTCGCGCTGCCACTGCGACTGCCAGGCTTTCAATTCGAGTGGCCGAAAACGAGTGCTCGTCTGAACTTTGACACTCGTAATTAGTTGCGAAGCCCACCCCATTAATTCCAAGAGCTCGACCGGCCTTTCGTTGAGGGAAAATTATTTTTGGGCCCTGGGGTACCAAATACCCAGGGGCTGAGCGAAAGTGCTGGTTAAATTCGACAGTTTCAATTTTAATTGTCATTAATAATGATAACAATGAAGAAGCATACACGCCTCTCGTGTACGTAAATGTCTGACAAGCAAGATCGGACTTTGGACTTTAGCAGAAAGTAAAGATTTAGCAAGGGAGAAAACAAGATGGCAGAATCAGCAAGTCGATAAATGGATGAGGGTGGGGGGTAACTTTTGTACTACGTTGATCGAATTCACCTTTAAACGAGAGGATTGTGTCTGTTTTGTGTACGTTGTGTGTGTATGTATATATATATGCATAAGCGTCCCGACTCGGCCGTAAAATTGTAAAACGAACAAGTTTCATTATTACGCTTGTACAGTTTACTGCTCATACGTAATTATCGGACATTTCCCTTTAATTTTTATTCCACCCTTCGGACCGGCTTTGCTTAGCTTTATTTCCTCCGTTATTCGTGCTCTTGCTTCCTTCGCTCTATCGGGGGGCCGGGCTACGGCCAAGAGAAGAGGCGAGCGTCAGTCAGCCGGCGAGGCGGTTCGATATTTTATTTTCATTTTACGCGCCTCTGCATCGCTCTTACGCCCAGTCGCTCCTTTCAGCGCTGCGCGCTACGACAAAGAGAATGAACGTCCTCTATTATCGTATATCTGTTATATTCCTGTCTCTGTCTCTCTGTCGGGCTCTTGATCTCTGTTAGTTCGGTCTCTGTTGCTCTCCCACACGGTACCGGTTCACGTGAAAACGGGCCAAGTCTGTTCTGTCTGTTTTCAAGATTACGGGTAATTGGCCGTATGTATTAAAAAAATATATACATATCGGGCCGTCACATTTATTTTGACTAAGGCGCTCAGAACTGTATCATGAATTCCAGGTAAAATTAATAATTAGCGTGGTAATTAGTCAGTCAATTTGTCTACGAAACATCCGAGTAAATTGCTGGGCGGCTTCTGTGCCGGTGGTCACTCTGTGAAAGATATATACAGAGTTATTCAGTAGAAACGCACCAGCTGAAGTTAGCGCCCGTTTGAGTCTTACGGTAAAACCATCTTCAGGTGGTAAACGTTTGGGCTGAACAGCTGGGTATATAATTATCGTGTCCTACCGAGTAAATGGCAAGAGGCGGGAAAAAAGGGACACCCGGTACATTATTGGTGAGTCCGATAATGTTCACGTGATTTTCTGACTTTTGTGCGGCCAGCTCCGTTGCGCGAGCACTTCGTAATTGCATGGCAAAAAATTTTAATAAGCGTATACGAAGAAAAAGGAGTAAGAAAAAAAGAAAGAGGTACGACGGTGTAAAGCGGGTGAGAGGGCGAATGAGTAAATAGGTAGAGAAAACGAGAAGAGTAAAAAAAAAATGGCTGAACTTGCAAAGCTAGGTGCGTAGCAAAATGGCTACTGAGATTTATATATACATGTCATACAGGATAATATTGGTGTACCTGTGTACGAAGGCGACCAGGGGGAGGGAAGGGGGTGGCCAATGGCTGTCGGGGTCTTCAAGAGAGTCTAGGGGGTCCGAAGCAAGGGGGCTGGAATGATTTAATGACTCGATTATGTAAAATGGCGGAAAACGCAACCCACTTTCGCCGCCTGTTTCGCGTAATTGAGTTACAGTTTAAACCGACGTTGGCATTACTGTAATCGCTCTAATTGATAACCGAGCCACTCGGTCCCGCAGCCAGTCGACCTAATTGCCTTATCGCATTATCATTTAAATATGGATTTCTGCGACTTGCAAATTAACGCGACTCCCCGGTTGTCACGCTAATTAACAGGTTAGCTCGATTGGTCAGAATTTATTGATCATTACTCATCGATGCACTAACCCACTCCCACCCAACTCCCTTGACCTGCGACCCCATCTCGTCGTAACCCCAAAATTTCGGATTTATTCGAAATAAACAAAAAAATTATTCGAACGTGACGTCACGATTAAAATGGGTTTCCAATGACAAATTTGTATTTTACTACTTTTCTGTCTCCACCTCCTAGCCTTTTCGCCCTTTTTCACCTCTTCAGAGTAAAACGAGATAAAACCACCTTTGACCCCGTCCCAGCTCCAACTCCAAATTCAAAGGTCGTCCGGCAGCTACAGCAATCGCGTATACAGAGTATTGGACATAGACTATACCGGCGCACAGTAGGGATCGTGGTTACCGACCTTATGACATTGATAATCCGTGTCCAGCCAGTAACGCTTACACTCGTATGTATAAACAGATCTGATTTGCACTGCTGATATGAGTAGTTCGAGGAATCTATTGTGCTGTCCCGAATAGGATGTATGGGACTGGTAGAGAGAGTTGGGGAGGGGGAGGGTTGGTTTGGATAAACGCTTGGATGAACAGAGGATGAGGTTGAGGAGGGGCGTGGCGGGTGGGAGTCGGGGGGGGTCTGGCTTTTAGCTGGGCGCATTCAAGCGCGATGGCTGCGGCAGGGCTGAGTGACAGGCTCTAACGCGGGGGAGTTCGAGATACATTTCGTAAAATGGTCCATGAAATATATACCCTCGCAGCATCAATATTTGTTTAATTCAAGGGATTCACTTAGTGGGCAGCGTTGGCAACAGTAGCGCGCACTGTCACGGGTATAAAAGTTGGATAGATGTGTAGATTGTAAATACATACGTATATAGGGGTGCAAATGGATGCACCCAGGGTGGCTACCGGGTGAGCCAATGTTCTAGGATAATCTGCCAGATAGATTTCGACCAAACAAGATAGCACAGATGAATAGAGAAAATTTGTACGCAATTTGCTGAGATAACACCGTCTGTGTATACATAAAAAGATCGAATATGGACCGTAGTGTTATTTACCATAATCGATGCCGTCCTTCGAACTAATAAATATTTTTACTAATGCAGTCCAGCGGAGAAGGGTTGATTTTCAAGTGGATAAAACTTTAATGTCAATTTGCATAGCGCAGCGCAAGTTCTCCTCACAGGATAATTTCCCATAGTCAATGTGGTACTTTGCCAAATGTAATAAATTATTTTCTATTCTTTTCCATTTAATTACCCCATTTGATTGCTCCCCTGGTCAAAAATTATTGACATGCAGAAACTCTAAGCCGTTTTCCTAGATGTGTCAGATTCGTGTCTGTATCTACCGAATACAATATATATATATAGGTATACCATGCGCAACGTATTTTCATTTACAGGCTGATCCAATACTGGCTGGTTTCACTACTGGTATCAAAAGCATTGCTACCAACTACTGGACGTTATCATGTAGAATATCTCAGGGCGACAATATGGCCTCGCGTTTATTGGTCAGTTAATAATATGTATACAGGGCTGATACACGCAAACTGAATAGGGAAACCAGCGTGCACGAGCCATAACGTGTACAGATATGGATAGAGGACTCTATATGAGAGATATATATATATATATATATATACACACACACATACAGACACACATGTAAAATATATAATACCATGCTACGTATACATAATATATATGTATACATATAATATATATAGATTAAATTGGTGTTCGCGTGCGCGCTCGTTAATCGATTCACAATTATTGTCGCTCGTTGAATACTTCGGAGTTTGACTAATCAACGTTCGGGACTTCTGTTTGACCGAGCATTTCCAGACTCCGTGAGAAATGGGCTGCGATGATCAACTACCCTTAAATTTCTACGGGCAACCCTCTTCTGGCACGAGCCAAATCGTGACAGCACGCACCCTTCAATCCCAGTAATCCTAGACCAGACTCGACCCCTCCCCCTCCTAGACCCTCCACCCCTATAAGACTTCGGCATTCTTACTTAGCCAAAGACTTCTCAATAACCTCCCCCGGGGACACTCGCTGTATTTTATGCCCGTATCAACCCTCCAGTGATAGGGGATGTTCCTGGGCTAGTTGACACCTAGAAAGTCTTATTTACGTCAGTGCAGAGGGGTTTCATTGAAATTCGAAGGAAGATGAAGCTGATACAAGATAGGGGAAGGGGTTGCCGGGGGAGAGGGGGGCCAGGGCAGCTGGGATAAATTCAAGTCGATCCGTGGATCACCGTAGGTAAGGGTAGTGAGAATGGCTGTGTAGGGTGATGTTTGAAGTCACCCTCAGTTAAATGCCGAGTGGCCACGTAGCGGGTGACGTAAAATGTATGGCGTAGGTAAGAAAGTTGGGGGAGGTGGGTGGGTGGGTGGGTGGGGAGGGGGGGCTGGGGCTGGGGGATGGAAACCCGGCATTTTTGAAACGGTTCGCGTGACCAGCGTTAGCTCGCGAGGGGTGAAGGGGGCGGGGGTAATGGGAGGAGGGGTCTGTGCCACGGAAGTGGGGGTTGTAGGGGTTAGGGGTTGGGGGCGCAGCATAGGGAGCAACTGGATCGATTCAGCCGCTCGAGTCGCGAGTTTGAGACTATGCTACGGTATGCCATGCTCCTGGGTGCTATAGTATAGTCTGCCATACGATATAGTATCTAGCTATAGGCTAGACACGGCTTTCTCTTGCGCCCCAAGCATCTCGCACAACCCCATACATAGGTATAGTGCCCGTAGGAAATACCGCATAAGCTTTACGTGATATTATGAAATACCATGGAGTACCACTACGTCACGGTGTATTAAAGGAAAATATACGATGGGTCGTTTCACGTTAAATTAATAGGCAGGTCGATACGAAAATGCAGGGTTTTTTAAATTTTGAAAAAAAAAAATCATTTTAATAAAAATCCAACGACATACGTTCGCACAGAGTTATTCCATGCCCACGAAAATATTGCATGTGTGCATTTTTCTATAATGAATTTTATTGGAATCGCGTATAAAATTTTAGAGGCGATTAGCCTGGAGGGGTTCGTAGGTCGCAGTTATCAGGTCGTGCTACGTGTGCTGGCTCGACCTCTCTTGTCCATAAATGAGCGTGCCCAGAGATGTTTCGGCTGTGTGACTGTACAGGGTGGCCTGCAATCTTCGATTGCAATTCTTTAATAGGGGATTCCCCGTTTTGCGTGTATCGTCGTGTCTTCGTCTCTCCCCTTTCTTAGGTGCAAGGCATTATCGCTCTCACTGTAATCGGTGACATCCTTCTGACTCTCACGTTATCCCCCCCTCCCCCCCCCCCTCGTCGCCACATTGTCCGGTCGTGGGCTCATCCTCTCGGAGATAAGACTGTAATACACCCCTAATAGCGAGGGAGAACAATGGACTCGTTACGCCGACGTTACCCGCAATTGGCAAAGTAATTGGGGCGCCAGTTCCTAGTGTCACTGCCGTCGATATATATGTATATATGTATATACACACACACATTTGTACGGTTGTAAATAAAAAAAGAATCAACGGCAGATAACACCAGTTCTTCGATAATTGGCTGATTACTTGAGTGAAAAAAAAAGTGACGTTCGTAGAAAAAAGTGACGTCAGCCTGAAAGGAAGAAATAAAAGAAAGTGCAGGACAATGGGAAGCTACAATTGAAATTTTCCACAAAGTACTTTAGCTGCTTGAATTAGATACGTGAATAAGGAAGAAATATGAAGATGCACTGGAGACGGAAGCCTGTCCTTAGCGATAACAAGAATAATTTAAAAAGCCGATTATCAGTACGATGAATCGTAAGGGGCAAATGATCGTAATTAGAAAATTGGACGTTGCGCGACGCCCAGCGTCGACAGTGAAATTGCATAAATTTTTTGACAGATTCTTGATATATCAATGATCTAGGTTTTTTCCTACTATTTCGATGAGCAGTGAGAAAATTGTGATTAATAAAAAATTCATCTCTCGCGTCCAACTGCTTGTAATTATAAATACAGTATAATAATTCCTTATCATGCGGAATTTAATCATCGTACAAGACTGCCACTGAAGCTTCGATAAGCTTATCAATTCACGACTCTGTATTTGAATGCACGATTTTATTAGTTCCCATAGTACACCCAGAGTGACCATGACAGAACAATTATATTAAGCCATAGAGACTAGCAAGATAAATATTTCTTGTCCTGGTAACATCGATCGACATGACGAAGTCAAGGAAGATTAAGAAAGTTTTTAACGACTGCAACAGAAGTCAGTAGTTACGGGTAGAGTCGAAGTTAAAATGATTTAACATTCCTACCAAGAAAGGGCAGACAGGCAAGTAGCTCGTTTCCGGGTCGCTTAACGTTGCCCAGTGTAAGCATAGTTAGGTCACGTTTTGGATTAATAGACGTGATTTCAAGTCTATGGGAGAAGACTGCGCTTCCTAGATACACAGCCGAGGATAGATTCCGTCATTACCGGCAGGAACTGCGCATCGGCACTAATGGCAGGAACAATAGCAACAACATCGGGGCGATATCAAAGACATGGGCAAGTGGCACTAAGAAAGCACAGGGTTGTTCAGGGCGAGTTTGATGATAGCGACAGGCACGGAATAGGGGATGAGAAATCCATGAAGTGGGCCAGGTAGTCTAGGAGAATCAGATATCCGAAGTAAACTGAATAGTGGAACACCTAGCGAAGCGTCAGGTCATTCTTTAGGTCACGTTCAATTGACCCCCGTGTTAGTTCCCAAGTATATATATATATACACACATACACTTCAGAAATATAGCTATACAGTGCGATGTATTCGAAAGGGTAGCTTTTTCATTCGGAAATATTTATGCAGTCAAAGGCGTTCTAGAGGGTGGCTGAAAATAGAAGGTGAGCCACCGACCAAGGTGTCGGTTAGTCGCCTGCAACCCTCGGAATCCCAAAGTACCAGGGTGAGTTGAGGTCGGCTTAGGGTTGTTTTACTCCGGCAGGTGCAGACTCCATCCTACCGTACTTTTGCTCCCACATACCGTCCATCCCCGAATCCCGCGGGATAAAACTCCAACTCCCAGGGTGGCCGGCGAGCGGCCGTTCGGACCAACCCCCACTCCCCTCCCCACCCCCGCCCCTTTACGCGCCGTCTGGAACATAGACTCAACCCCCTCCACCCCCCACCTTTTTCGAGACCAGGCTCCAAAGCCGTCCCTCGAACGTTTTCCACCCCCTCCCTGGTTCCATCCTCTCCCCCCCAGACCTTCACAGCATCCGAGCCCGGGACTCTCTAGCTACCCACGCTCTCCACCTCTGAGCTTGCTTCCCTTCTTCCGTTCGCCTTCACGGCCTCCTCAATATTTTATTTACTCACACGTTTCTTCTTAATCGTCCAAATTTATCTTGGTTAGCGAAATAACCACCCCTCCCCCTCCCCCCCACCGTCTCCTTAAACTAACGATTGACCAACGTTCCTTATTCATAATTCAGGTTCACTTTAAGCGCCAATGGTGATTCGGGGTCGGTTCAGAGATACCTTTAAAGGAATACGAAAAATTGACGGATCCCACGTGAGAATATCTTTTTGAAAATTTATACGAGATAGCTGCTACAATTTCCAGAAGGTTATTGACAATAGCCCGATTACGCTGATCGATCGACTTTCTTCCCGGCATTTTTATATATCCTTTTGTATTACCCACGGTTGTCACTTATCACCTGTGCCCGGGTGATGAGATCAAATTGTTTTTTTTCTTTCTTCACAGAAATATTATACCAGACAACAAAGATGAAGGTGTCATTCTTTAATGCTTGCAAAACATCGATAATGGCTGCCGATCACGTGCACCTTGAAAATCAAATGAGCAACGTATAAATTTAACGTAGGAACGAACGGATGGGAACCATGTCTCATCTCGGGGGAACGAGCGGCGTCTGTAATAGAAAATCGAACTGAGAGATTTGGCAAGGAGAAAAAAAAATGTTAAGACATTACTGAAAGAAAAATGGCCTAACTCTTAGCTACCCCCCCCCCCCTCTCCGCCCCTTTCCATAAAACTCTCTCTCTCTCTTTAATCAAACAAAAAGTCTTGCACTTACAATACAGAATCTAATACCACGGTCACGTGAATGCTTTTATATTATCTAGTATCCGTTCTTACCGTTTCACATTCCACATTCCCCATTTCCCATTCCCCGTTTCACCATAGGCGACAGTAGAGCCTACCCAACCCTCTGTTATAGAGAAACAGCCTCGTGCGGTCTGCATTAAGAGTTTAATACTTCCCGAGAGACATTGCCGTGTACAACCTTAGACAGAGACATTTTGAAAATTAATCGAATCTTTTGAAATTCATACACCCACCCACGCATTCATTGTTTAATAGAAAAAAAAAAGATATACAGTGGCCATTCAGAACGTGCCTCTCGAGCCCGACAGCTATTTAACAAATTTAATCATTTGTTTACCCAGAAAGAATAGACACTGTCAGTACCGGATCTACGTGTCCAGCAAAGCGTAAACGCTGCGACAATGAGTGCCGACATTTTGTCATGACACGAAAGACAGATTCAGAGAAACGTCACCCCTTTGTAACAGGCTTATGATATTAAACGCTTGAAAATGTTAGGGGTGGCTTTCAAAACGTCACTCATTTTATACCTTTGCCTCCCTTACGTTCATATATCAGTGTTGTTATTTGACGAACGCTCATTATCAAATCGACAATGTATAATAATTATAGCTGAATCGGTGTCCAGTCCGACACGAGCAGTATGGTATTATTTTACTATAAAAATACTTAGAGCGCCCGAATCGCTTGATATATTAATTGGCACGGGTCCCTCGAAACCAGCTGAAAGTTCATACCGGACATGCCAATGGCGTAGCTATCAACTTCAACTGGAGTATTCATTCGACGGAAGTCCCACCAGAGGATACCTACAGGCTAGGGGTCAGAGGTCATAGCCTCTGGGTTAGGACTTTGCAGGAGTCTCGCGAGTATTTCATTAAACGTGACGAGCACGTCTCCCAGTGAAATACCTAACCAAACTTAATCACCGCCATCAGCCTCGTCAGTTGGTTCTCCCATATACCCGGAGCCGGGTCCATCTTTACTTCTCTCCTTGTATAACGATGTATACGGTACCGTTTCATGGTGAAATTATATAATTAAGTTTGATCACGTTATCAGTTACGATCGTAAGAAAGGCAGTTGATAATTAAATTTTGTATAAAAATTATTTTCCAATTAAACTTAACCGATACGTGAAGCCCATTTAAATATCATGTACAGGGAAATTAAGCTTTTTCGATGTATAGGGTATTACGTCATTAACGCGAGATTTCAAAGGAAAATTGCGGAAACTCGACAGATACAGAGCAGCGCTTTGAATGTTATTAGTGGGATGCTTCGGAGATCTCATTTATCAGAACAGTCCCGAACATCTTCTCTGGTCGTTCCTAGGTGGATCTTGTTATTGTTATTATTATTTCATTTAAAAAATTCTTTGCCACGCTTCCAAGTTACATGATCGAGAGTGCTTGCGGGGCTTTGTTTTTTTTTTGAATTCGCAAAAGTTTCGATGCTTTCGTCGATTTTACGGCAGGAGTAGTTATCGATCCTCGATTTCCAATTAGAAAGCACTCGCGAGCTTGGATGCATCATATTTTACGTCTTGGCTCAACCCGGGCAGCGATGAGCTTGCGGTTCTGCGTCATCGCCGCGGCGTGCGTCGCCTTTGGTTCGTTCCGAAGCGTCGAGCGAGATCGACCAGCCGGCAGATGCGTGGGCGTCTTGTTATTCGTATCCAGAGAATTGATCCAATTGATTCGATATATTCTCTACGATAATTAATTATTATTATAAACAGAGCCAAAATTGAAAACCTCTACATTTCAACATTTCAGCGATCGGACGCGATCGCGTGGCGAAGCGTAAAGATTGTAGGAAAAATTGTAAATATTTGTAGGACGATGAATTTCACTGGCGATTATCACGGAGGTCATGGATAACTCTTCGAATAAAGCGTACCATCCCCCTTGGTGAATTTGCAAAAGGGCCCGGAAGAGTCAATGGCGCAAATTGCTTTCGCCGTCGGAAGTAAAGTGAAAATACGCTCGTTTGTATTAAAGGCAATCGTGGCTAGATGGAAAATGAGAGCGACAAGACGACAAGGACGTCGTCATCGAGAAGGTGAAAAGATAAGACAAGAAGAAGTAAAAGAAGGAATAAGTCGAGAGCTCCAGAGTATTTCAATACTCGTCTCAGCAGTCCTCGCTAAATCGTGCTACGAGCTTAAAGAGACGTTGGAGGGTGGCGAATCGTTAAGGGATGAATGAACGTAGGCCCGAAAAATAAGAAATAATAAATGAGACCATTAAGTCTGTATAATTTTCTCGCGCGCCTGAAGAAAGAAATATACGTGTATATATATATATATGCGCGCGACCCCCCCCAGGTCGCCGGACTAAACAGAACAAAAGGTTCCGACCCGACAGCGGGTCAATTTGGTTCTAAATTGCGTCTTTACATTTTCATACTTCATATTTGCGCGCAGTCCCTCTCCTAAGCTTCGTTTATTAATTCCCCCTCCGAAGAATCAGGACCTGGGATTTAGGACCACGTCTCACCCCACACATCGAAAATCCCAATCCCCCCCCAAATCGTAATCGAAATCGCTCGATACATTCGACCCTCTAAAAACGAGTAAAAATTATTTTATCTCTTTTTACATGATACCCATTCGCCCCTGTCTATCCACTCTCTGACCATTTATCTATTTTCTCAATCGTATACGCTTACCGAACACAATACAGAAATGGTCCATGCAAAGTGCCCACTTTTTCACTCTCCGGCATCCTTCTTATACGGTCTCATTGATCTCCCAATATATGTACACGCATCAGAGTATATCCCTGGTTCTTTTGTAAATGGACCACAGTGTCTACACTCCGCCATTCCTGTGTATATATATATGTATATAAATTGATACTGCGACAAAGATCATCCTTTCGCGGTAGTTCAGATCAAAATATACGAAGAAAAGGGCAATCTTTTACTATTTGGCTACATATCTTTTTTCTCAACAGTTGGCACTACCACACTTGTCCGAGAATCTTGAATCCGAGAAACTGAAACCACTGGACTTACCGAAAGTTATTTTATATTCGTCACGCCGTGTACGTATTCGATAGATTCCTCAAAGCGTCCTCGTATCGAGCACCGTCAGCCGATGGGCTGTCGACTAAAAGCAAATGCTGGTACTTTGTGAATGGGACCAGAAAAGGGACACGAACAAGCATCGGATATGTCGATAGAGGGTGTGCCCACGAAGGATGCAGGTGCACTGACAATGGTTACCATAATTCGAACCACCCTGTAGAATAAGGGGAGAGAAATATTTATGGTATAAAATCAGTTTCTCAGTGCGACACGAAGCTACGTGTTTATCATGATAGCTTTCTGAATTGCCGGTAATAATTGTACTATGATTGTCCCTACTCGGGTGCCATTTCCAAAGGCTAAGAATAATGGCTTCCAGATGGAGCCAGCTGCTCCCGCTGCTTAGGTTGGTACTTTAACAGTCTAGTACTTTAGCATTCTGGCGCTAGCGTTATCCTCCTTCGATTGGCCTTATCCTATATACATATATATATTCTACCGACTACCAGTCCAAGCCTCTCTCTCTCTCTCTATCCTTATCCCACTACCCCTCCGTTCAGCGGAGTTCCATAAAGCGTGCTATAGTCCGCAGTAGATCGTCCCGAGTCCTGAGGGAAGGAAACGTTAGTCAATATTTGTAAGGACGTGTATTCGCTTATTGTATCTCGGCCGGTCAGTCGGGTCCCTCCCGTTCCAATTGGTTTCCATGTTCCTGACGTTCCTCCTAGCATTTCTTGTCCCGAGGAGTTCTCGTTATTCCGTGACCTACGATTTCACGAAGCACTCGCGTCCTAGCTAGGGGCAATCGAAACAATTTTTCTCGTTTAATTTTCGAAATCGTTTCGTTGCGCCGTAACAATACTTACGCAATAGTCAATAGCTTTTAGCCGTAAGGGCGATCCCGAGTACGAGGAACATCTCTTGTTTTCCCATGGGGTAAGGGTACTGCTGGTTGGATCAGCTGGGGAAATATACTTCGGTAAGGTCTGCCAGTCGTGAGTCGAAACGGGCCTGGGGTAAGCCGAATAATCGAAGGACCTCCGAAAGGTCGTGAAACGTGTTTATATTTTGTATGATAAAATAGAGGCTCCTCTGAAACTAAGAAAAGCGGGTGAAAAGCATCAAAAGCATCGCCGGAGGATGTTGTACGAGTAATATCTAAAATCCTTGGAGAATCCAACGATCCAATATTTGTCATAGAGATGAAGGTAGATTTCGGTACGGAACGAGTGGCTGCTGCTTAGCTATGTATATATATTTACAGGGTGTCCCGGAATAAAAGGATATGGAGTACGCTATAAGGTAGAGGAGAAAAATCTGTAACGAAGAGTCCTGATCCATTTTTTTTACCAAGCATTTCTCTTGGAGTTATAAACAATTAAAGCTAGCCAATAAAAGCGCAGGCGTACCTGCGCATCCAAGAACATGGTTAGTGGAGGATAAAGGGATGCTCAGGGGGTACAGCGTCGATTGGCTAACTTAAATTGTTTATAACTTTACGAGGAAAGCTCCGTAAAAAAAATGAATCAGGACTTTTTCTTTCAAATTTTCCTCTTCTACTTGACGACGTAATCCGTATCTTTTTATTCTCGGGCACCCTGTATAACGTTGCCCCGAAACCGATCTCGCTCGATTTCAACATGCCTAAGGGATCAACTAATACGTATATTTGTAGTTAAAACAGATTTGTAGCTGAAAAAATATTTTAGCACAATTTTTTAATCTATTAGAATTTTCATCTTAAAAGTTGGCTGCCTTCGGGCATTTTACGCGTACTTCCCGTCTGTATAAAGTCTACCCAACTGCTATGACTTTAACAATAAACGTCCAACGCAAGTAGACATAACCTATTAATTCTAAAATGATCGATCTCGTATGCGTTACCTGTTTTCGAATCGGCATTTCTTTTTTTATTTCTTTTCCGTCATTGTCCTTCCTACAGTTATTCCGGTTACGTTCTTCCTTTTTTTTTTGATTGGGTCATTCCTTTGGTCATTCGGTCAGAAAACTATCGTACTTTCAAAGGACGATGACGGATAGCTCGTAACAAACTTTTCTACGCGACAGCCGCCTGGCGGGAGTCGTGAGAACTAGAAAGCAATCGCACGGAAACCTACGGAATGATGTCTGAGAAGGCAAAAGAAAGACGCGTAATAGCTTTTCTCTATGCGAAAATTCTATGACACGGAAAGGAAAGGATTAACGACGTAATATTGAAGAGAGAAAGAGAGTTGGGGAGTAAAGAAGAAAAAAGAGAGAAATTCGCAGGTTTATATCCTTTGGAAATCATCCCAAGGATCAGTCGAGGGATTCAAGATGGAGTCGTAACTTCAAATCCCCATCGGACATTCACTTTCAATCATAAAGAATCGTGCAGTCTCAAAGAGAAGATAGTTTATAGAACAGTTCGAAAAATGTACGGTGTATTTAGTAAGTCTTATCTCTTGCGTCATTCATCCCCTGCAACCCCCCCCCCCGCCCATCCCCCCACCCAAGAAATAAAAACTCCTGGTCAAGACATCCGTCGAGTATTTTCAGTCGTAAAAATACATGAGATAAAACTTATTCGGCAACTTCTTTTTTTTTTCTTTTTCTTTTTCCTTGGGGTTCACTGTCATACCAAGGGTCTCAGCACCCTCTCTGGAGTATCTTTGTATGCAAATCTCGCTCTTGAAAGTTGAAGTAGAAAACTGGCTGGCACTCGGTGCTCCGTGCCTATCAGTTGACGAATTCCCTAACGGTAATTTTATTCTAAAACTTTGACTATACGACCCCTGGAGTCCACCCCAGTTTCAGTTCCATTCCTTGTACTCCCCGGATCCCGCTGTCCCGGGACACCCCACCAGAGGCTAATATTAAGTGGTCCGTGATCCTACCGCCATATCAACTTCCTGTCACTCCGATAAGAAGGAACTACGTCATAGCCATACGTCTGACGTATCCTATGGATTATCGTAAAGAGCCGTCGTTTTCTCGATTTTTTACGTTTTTATAGAAAATTTTTTTTCCAAGTCCTTAAATAAATATACCTCGTTGCCCGGTACGTGACAAGGGGCTATCTCGATTTAAAGGGCCGGCGGACTTCCTGTTTGACGACGCTCGACGTTCAACTTTTGAAAACCTGACAATGCCCTCCCATCGGATTCTTCAATGGGAAAAAGGACGCAACTGGTATATAGCATAGGACTTTTTTTTTACTTTTTTTTCATACGGAATATGGTAAACGACGTCTCTTGACAATTTTACGTTTACCGAATGAACCTGGGGGCTTTATCGTCTTTTCACGTTTCATATGGGCACATCAAAATTCTCATCCCGATTTTCTCATGCTCAACGCAAACCCGTTCGGAACTGCCTCGGACCCGATCAGCCTGAATATAGTTATCGGGACGGGTCAGTATGGATTCGGTGAAGTGAACGCTGGTCACTGAGAAACGACGCAGGACGTCGATCTTCAAGACAAATATTATTCAAAAAAATTGGATTAGAGTTATCGGCTCTTGGCACACCTTCCCCGTATATACAGATAGATAGACCCTCTTTCTCTTTCTCTCTTAATACTCTTGAGAATGTTTTTTTTATTATTCTCTCTCTCTCTCTCACACACACTCTCTCTCCCGCTCTTGTCACCCTTCGATTTCTCTCACTTTTATCCTACGGTCAGTGACCCCTCGGCGTTAATCTGTGATCCTACCCCCCCACCCTCCCTGTAGACCTTCAGTCAGCCGCCATTGCTCTTGGCTTCAATACCATTTTGATATCGTGCCCGAAATTTTTCAGCTTCCCTCCCTTATCTTACCGACCCCAATATCATCCGGGCAAGAACAATATTTGCACTGACAACGCAGACTTTCGGGAAAATCTAAAAACAAAAAGTAATTAACCCTTTATCACAGTTTACTTAATATTACTCGATTAAATTCTAAGCAGATTTTAGCTGCGGGGGTTATCAAATTTTGCGGCTCTCGGAACACGAAAGCACGCCTGACCGCTCGATCCTTCGGATTGGTAACAACGTCGTTCAAAATTTTACCACCCCAACCTTCTCGACGCTTCCTATATTTCCGCTAATTGCCAAAATATTAATTATTCATTTCCAAGGAAATACATAAGAATCCACAAAACACGTGTTACCGGTGACTGCTGATTTTCTAAATGTACAAAAAAAAATATGTCCCCCATAAAAATACACATTTTTTTTCCAATGACTTGAAGCATCGAGCAGATGGTATAACAGTTGTTAAAGTAATATCCTATAATGTCCACACGCCCAAGATCGTCGAACAGAAACTACCCCCACTCAGCCTCTTCGTCACCCTCTACTTCCCCTCTTTCTCTTTCACCCATCAGGCTGCTCTTTCCCTCGCTCTCATTGTCTCTCTTTAATGCTCTACCCATCTCACGAGTGTGTAGCACTGCTGGTCTCCGTCGATCCGAATACACTCCCCCCCCCCCCGGGCTATCACGGGTTCATCCCCCTTGACAAAAGTGCCATCCACGGTAGAGCGAACGCGAAACGCAGGAGTGGAAGGACCTCATAATACCAGGATTAATATACCCCTCCTTTGCCCTATACCAGTTTATAGAAAGCAGCCCTAGATTTCGAACTCCTGAGGGGGGGGGGGCAGAATGGGTTTGCACGAGCATTTCGCGGGGTGCAGCTTAATCGGGCCAAGTTCCCAGTGGCGGGAGGGATGGTTTAGATAGTGGGTCGATCGTTCGGTCAACCCCGTTATTACCTTACACATTTAAATGCTGGCAACCCTTCAATCGCCACGTATCTACTTACTTCGGAACAGCCCCCGTATAAACTATGTATACGACTGTGCCGTATTAGCCGATTAAAAGACAGAAAAAAGTATATCTTTCTATGGTATTCGATAGATCGATATCGATTTAGGATCGATAAAAATCAATTCCCATATGATACAGATGTATGACCGATATCCGGTTTGTGCATAGTAAACTTTCAGGTTGACCGAATGACGCAGATCATCCGTCGAGTCACGTGTGTAACACTGTAACACACGTGACTAAGAGCTGGAAGATTGGAGAACGTTACAGTGCTATATAGGATGGCCAAACTCTATAGGTTATTCACAGTTGGCCGGCAATAGAAGCCAAAGTTGGTTTCTACCAAAGTGCCGATTGTCGTTAGGTAGGCAAATTGGGGTGACTATGAGGATGTACGTAGAATTGGGTTCAGTATAGGTAGGACGCGACCCGAAACCCCTATTTGGGGGTGAATCGACACTGCATTTGACAGGTATACTGTAGTTGGGGGGCGAAAGAGAGGAGGGGGGATGATTTCTGGTTGAGCGTATACGTCGAAACCAAGCTCATTCAGAGATTGGAGTGGCTGCGGAGGGGGTTGCAGGGCTAATCGAATCATTGATGCATATTTGGAGAGGGGTGCCTGCCGGTAGCTGGGTAGGTACCCGAGCTAGCCAGTCACCCATCCAGTCCAGCCACCCAGTGAGAAACTGGGCTCTGTGTGAAATGCCCAGAGGATCGATCGTTCTTGCCGGTAGGAATATTCAGTTTTACAAGTCCAAGTATGTAACATAAGTACCAGCAGTATGATTAAGCTGGTACAAGTTCCGGTTGAGAAATAGTAAACATTACTTAGAGCAGTGTCCAACTTATATGTAAGAATAATGATAGTAGCTGGGAGGAAGTTCAGCCTATACTCCTTCTTCGACCAAAGTTCCCCAGCGTGGCTGAAATTATAGGATTGGGTATAAGTACCAGGGTAAAGTAAAGGTGGCCCTGATATGACGTAGGACACAGCAGTTTATGGATACGAATGGAGAATTAAGCGTGACATACAGGTACCGATGCCCAGACCAAAGACATCCGGTTGGACGCTGACGAATCGTAGAGCGCCATAGCCAATGGAGTTGACGACCGGGAGACACATTTTTAATTAAGACAGTTTCGAGGCGTAATTAATTTTACGACGGCGCTTGCTAACGACCAACCCTTCCTCGCGAAAACGGGTCTGCCAACCGCCGCCCCCTCCCCCAGCCACTGAATCCCCTAGACATAGCCATCCAGCTGAGCAACTGAGTACCCACTCCCTGGTCCCACAGCCTCCTGGTCCTAGACACGCAACCCCTGTACCAGTAGCAGTAGTCCCACCCCTGCTGTTTCACCCTGCTGAAATCCTTCTATCTATATTGTCACACCACCCCCAGTCCATCCGTCGGGCCTCCCTTTTTTAATAACATTGTTTTCGTCATTACGATTCCTCCTGTTCTTCAATTTTTCCTGGTAACTTTGACGCTCCGCTGGTGGGATTTTGATTGCGCGCCAAATTCAAATTACTATTCGGCAACCATTCGTCCCGAGTAACAGACGCTATGGTCAGATGCAAATGATCCTCAGCCAAGGCGCAGACTATATAGACGCGTCTCGAGCTGCAGCCCCGTCGCACCAATAACCCAAGTCGGTCGAGGGTTGGAGATAAGGTCGAGAAGGCGGTGGGAACCATGGGCGTGGTCACCATACATTATAACGCGATGGGACCTGGAGAATCTAGAGAGAAAACCCTCGTATTTCATCCCTCCCAAAACACCTACCCCCTCCCCAGTCATACCTCTACGTTCCCTTCGCACCTCTCGCCCACGTCTAATCATTCTCTAGTTTTTCCATTCTTTTTCTTCACCTTCTTCAAAATCCCCACCCCTTTTTTCATCGTCGCTTCGAAACCCTGCGAATATTTATATGAGAGTCATGAATTATGCAAGCACGTTCAGTGCATGTATCAGTAAAATAGTAGCGGGTAGTCGCGGCTCCCTGAAAACGTCCGAAGGAAGTAAAGTGCGCGCAGCGGACTCGAGCGATTGCTTATAACGCGCATATACAGTAACGTATAAATTTTCGAAATCTTTTTTTTTATTTAATTAAAAGTGACCTGCAAACTACAAAAATTCCACGCTATTTAAGTGACCCAGAAAAAAGAGAGTCGCAGTGATAAAAATTTTTCAAGGGTCACCCCCAAAAAAGACAACCCTTAGTACCGTGCATTACCAGCCCTACTCATTCATTTTCTCCCAAGATCCCCAAAAAGTACCTGGATGACCTCCATCCTCGTGACACTTCACAGTCACCAATTTACCTCAACCAACCCCTAACCTACCACGGCTACCTATTTCTCTGGCTCATGATTTCTCTCCCCCATTGTACCATCTTGAACGAACGAAAGCAATAACCTTTGCCGACGGTTTATCTGCCATTAAAGAAAAGACGGCCTGTTGACTCGCGTAAAGCGGCCGGCGTTATCCAATAAACGCAACTAAATGTCAAGCACGTTGTTTACGGAGTCTATCGCGTGGAATCTTATCAGTGAACGGTGCCCCATAGAAAAGTCATAAAGAGAAGTCCTCGACGGGACAATCCTTAGGCGTCTGAACATCCCTTAACTTCAGCGGAGGTAAAATTTTTTTTCCAGAAAAGTCATAACCAACTATCCCCAGTATACTTTCATCGGTGACTGTACCCAATCAAAAACGACAACTATCTAATAAAAATGTCACTGGGTCGCTGAGCTCTCGATAATAAATTTTTATAATACGCATCCCTTAGATAACCACCACCCCTCCACCCCTCCACCCCCCACCCCGCCGCCCACGACGGATTACGAGTACCCAACACTCGAACACCTTTAATCCTATATCGACTATCTATTTATACGTACAGCCTGTTCTACCTGGCAATAACGACAGCGACCGGCAACACGAAGTTTAGCTGCTACCAAATAGCCAGCCAACGGAAAACTTCCATCTCGCTCTCGTGCAGGATAATATTTAGTATTCCCGCAGCGCTCCCTGTCGCGGCTTATAATATTTCGCGTCATATTAATATTCCAGAGGGATACGCTGTTGCTAGAGAAGACCCAGCCGTTCCTATGGCTCCGCCGCGCCATTGCTCCCTGGTACTCTTGGTACTCTTGGTACTACAGTATCACCTCCACCCTGCCAGCCACCGGTACACCCAACCACGGTAACAACCAACTAGCGTCGTCTGCTAACTACGAGAGAAACATCCGTGATCTGGCGAGCGGTACGAGGAAAAGATGAAAAAAAATTTTTTTTGGTGAAAATATACAAAAAAATTTTTTCTCTCACGAGACACGAATTTTCATCGATCCACGTTGTACGATGAGTTTTTGGTACTCCCGGGTTGCTGTGGGTCATACGTCCCACGTGACTCGAGATTCATCTTCCGAGCTTACATGGACCAGGCCTGGACGAGTGTATTCGTGGCGATATTATAAACGAGGTCGAAGGTCGTGGAGTCGGTTGCTGAGCGAGAGTGATGATAGCGACGTCAGCCAGAGAGAAAGAGAGAGAGGGGATGAACTCTGGCCTACGAAAGGGGCGAAGAGACGGGAGCCATTTATGGGTACATAAGCGGTTTCCATTGTCTATGAGTATAATAGAGTAATCTCGCGGTGATGCGCTGTGGCAGCATCCGCCTCTGTACCACAGGCCGATATTCAAATGCGCGACTGAAAATATTGTCCGCTCGTGGTGACTGAGGATCGAAGTATCCAGATCCAGTGTGAGCGTCCTTTTCACCCCCCCCCCCTCCCCGGAGGGCCCTACCTCGCTGACGCTTCGAGATTTAATGCAATTAATGTACCGTTATCAGATGGCTGAACCGAATTGAGCAGACGAATTACGGTAAATATCCGTAAATCAAACATGGGACTTTGAGTCTGTGACATTTAAGCAATTATACATGATGGTGCGATAATTTTGATAATTATAAAAATAATTGTCTACGAACCGAGATACGCAGACGGGACACGATATTGGATGAGATTAATTACCTGTGTTAATTAACTGAATGACGGTCCAAATCAATAGTCATCTTTTTTTCTTTCGATGCTGACGAATTCTCGCGCGCCGCTCGTAATTCAGTCTGGACCACCGGGAAGTTAAGACCCGCTACGATCGTTAATGCCGGTGATGAGTGGTCCAGAGAGTTTTCTATGAGGCCCGCCGAACGCATCAGCTGAAAATGGGCCTCGTGGGGATTGCCGGCATTATGGGTAACTTTAGGGTCTGATGTAGCCGAGACCCTATTCCAACGAGCAGGTGTCTGCCCTCACCTGATGACCAAAAGGCTGGTACAATCGGAGCGAAAAGTTTTCTCCCATAGCATAGCCATCGTCCTGCATCACGGTCCCTCGGGTGTTACGTAATAGAAGAGGGTAAAATTAGTGGCAGTCACTTCCGGTCCCGTTCTGCCCGATCGATTCCACTTAAAATCGATAAAGCTCAAATCGAGCCTGAAAATTCAAACCGGGGTACGAAATGATCACCCTGTATATTTGCCGAAGAGTTACGGTCACGCAAATGGAAAATCTTCGACAGGAAACTGAGAGATCTCGAAGCCTGAATACGAGAGCCTGATTGGTCGGGTAACGATCGGACCGGTTTATATCGACCAATGGGGAGAGGACACGTGGTGGATAACTGGAGTTCAGAACACTTCGAAAAACGTATACAGTGGTATGAGCAAAAGGAGCAAAGATATGGCGACTTGAAAAAAGAATATAGCGAAAGATGAGATAAGAGCAAGGGCGGCGGGTAAGTAGAAATAAAGAAGGAGAAAGATGAAGAACCGAGGAGTATCTTAGGCGCGCGGACTCCATAAGCAACCGTTCTCCGCCGAGATCTCGTTCCTCACGTTTCTCCTCTCGTTCCTCTCGTTCCTCCCCTCATTTTCACCCTCGGAAATCCTCGAGCGCAGATGCCGCCGCGGCCAAGGCACCTCGGTATTTTATATTCACCTCAAATCATGCATATTTAATCAGAAAAAGCGGCTCGATCTAGTTTCCAGGAGTTAATCGCGCTGCTGAGCCATCTTCTTATATACTTATGCTATGTAAAAACTGATATGTATATATATATCATATCATATACGTGTGTACGTAGTAGTGAGGCATCGCAGCAGCGACACCAGAAGTGTACATGGAACAGTAAAGGGGGAGGCGTAACTAGCAAAAACACAGACTGCCAAAGAGATAGGGATGATAGTAGTCTTATCAGTAAAATGTTACCAGTGTTATCAGCTATATTCTTAATTTTTCATTGCAGAATTATAAAAGCAGTCAAAGAGCAATTTTGTGTCCTTTATGTAAATACGAGTACTTCGTTTGTCAAAATAATAGTCAACTTATACATATATATATATGCGATTATTACATTATATATAAATAATATCACCCTTCTATATTGCAAATATATATTTACACAGCCAGAGAAAATGCACGAGGCTGTTGCTAGATAATTCATGCGAAAATTAGTCTGTAAAAATGTTTAATTATATACGAGACTTGAGATAATTAAAAGATAAGAGATCACAGTCGATAACGATACAGTTGTAGAAGGGTTTATTAATAGTACTAATGAAATCAATGATTGAGTGAGATAGACACTGTCAGCTTGCACCGTCATTGGTCAGTAGGATATATCGACGCCGGTCGTCGCGACGTCACCGGACCCTTCCGCCAATCGCGAAGCTTCGCTATTCAATAGAATCGTATCCTGATGCCTTGAAACTGGGTCGCCTACGAAAACATTGTTTTCGGTCGCTCGAGGCGATTACGGGAAACACTGTGATTTTAAATGAAATCGACGTTCAGCCCGGCAGAATGTGAAACTCAACTCGAAAAAACGACGCCTCGCGCAACGGCATTTAGCGATTTCGCGCTTCGGCCAAAAGCCATTTCAATAGTTTCCGTCCCTTGGTCGAACTCGTAGATGCTTTCGAACCTGCAAAAAAAGTATCTTCCTCATGCCTGATGGAAGTTGGGAAATTTATTAATTAGAAGACAGGAAATTACTTTTGAAAATTTTAGAGTATCCAATATATCAATAAGATATTTTGAGCATTGTATTAGAATTTTTCTTACAGTTACTACATAGATATACAATGAATGTAGAACGAAAAGTCATTCCAGGTTCAATCTAGTGTATATAACCTCAAATCTGACTTTAATGCTACTTCAGTCTCTCGCTCTCATCGAGATGATTGGTGGTCCAGGATGCTGCTAATGATTCTACTGAACCGAAGAACTGGCAGAATGTTTGAGGGTTACCAAGAATGACTAGTGCAATAAGCGGACACGGGTCCTTATCGCTCTCTTGGGACTCACTGTCCGTATATATGTATACACGTATAAAGAGACAGAGAGAGAGAGATAGATAGAGTGCCTTAGCGAGAGAACGAGTGAGCGACCCAAATAAGATAGTAGCGACCGTGAGTGAAACGACACCGGATATAAGGAGTGGATAAGAAAGTTTTGTCTTTATGAAAAATGCAACGAGCGAGTTATTGTCGACGTGAATTTTTCATCGACGCAACTTGCTCCTTCCATAATCCCGGGTGGCCGAGCGACGGCTTCGCTTCTGATCGGTGGGAACAAACCAGAGACGGAGTGAGTGAGAGATATATAAAAAGAAACGAAGGAAAGAGAGAGAAAAAGAAATAGGTAAGAGTTCGAAAGCCGCGTAAGAAGGAAACTCTCACCGGACTGCGGAGGAAAGTTGTGTTGCCAACTTGAAAAAGCTTCTTCTGGTTGTGCGGCAAAGTACGCATTTACAAGTGGACTGCGTTCTACGATTCCCAAGAGCGAAACCGGTTCTACGAAAATGTAATTCTCTATCCAGACCACGAATGGAATTTATGAATTATTTGATCCTTGGTCTTGTACGATAAGACAGAGTGAGGTTGTCTTTGGTCGTGTTTTCAAGAACGCGCCGATTATGAATATACATCGAAAAAATATTAAGCTTGATCCGTGGTTAAATTAAAATGTGTGATCTTACTTGTAAATGACCGATCGAAAAATACTGCAGACGACTGTACTCTGCAGTTGGAATGCCTGAAGTCTCATATATGAACCTCGGAATTTAAATACTGCGGGCATTCGAAATCCGAAGAAATTCGAAATTTGTGGTAAGGATTGGTTATCCTGACGCGTCAGGCTGCACGCCGATGTTATTTCCTATCTTGCAGGCCACTTCGAGCAATGAGGACGTCCTGTCCCGCACACAGCCGGAATCCATAACGAGGTTATATCTGTGCTCCCGGCGTTCTCCGAGCGTCTCGTGCTCTTTCGTTATATTTATCTGTCTTTCTCTTTCACTTCGTCTCCGTACTTCTTCGCAATCTCTAAGTACGTGCAGCCGCACTCGTCCGCTTGCTCAGGCTAAAACTTTCTCTGTCTTTCCTTTTTCCGCGATCTATAAGGCCATTCGCTCGTTGTTCCACATGGCGGGAAATTCAAATTTAGATATCCTTATCACGATCGATTCTCGTTGTGACCTGCGGTAGGCAGATCTATTAATTTCGAGACTGAAATCATCTTGTCTGATACGACTGACACTGTGCGATCATTTGCAGATCCATTACGTAAATTATTCTCTATTGATTTCCTTGCTAAGTCTAATCCAATGCTCCTGTTAATTTCTTGCTGACAAGGGGATAATCGTCTGAGCTAAGAATGCAGTCAGCATTGAATTTCGACAAGTTGTAAAGACGATTATCAATTCGTCTGCGTTTGAAGAGGGTATGCCAGAAAATGGAAAAGGTAGAGGGAAGGAGAGAGGAAGAGAGAGAGAGAGAGAGAATAGAATGAAGAGGGAATAGAAGAGGAAGGTAAAAGCAGTTCTCATTGTTCTGGCGTAGACCATTTCGCTGCTACCTTCACTTACAATCCAGATACTTTTCGTTGATACCCTCTCTCTCTCTCTCTCTGTCTCTCCACTCTCCTCCACAATCTGAACCAGTCTATACACTATATACTCTGCAAAATTTAACGCGTCCCGACGCCATTCTTAAGGTTGATTAATGTTGCCCGAAAGCGACCTTAAAGAATCTCTCCGATTCGAAATACTAAAAGCTAATGCAAAATTGGCTTTACCCTGGCATCGAACTTTTCTCTTAAATAACGTTCCATAGTGACTATAGTAATTTCATTCAGATTTATATCCCCCCATTCGCAAAACATAAATCGAATTTTTCAAAATCAAACCTCGGTATTGCCTATAAACACTTTTAATACGAATATACAAACACGCAGCAGTAGGACAAATAACAAGAATCATACGCAAACATATACAACCTCTGGTATTTGCCGTTGCGATAATATTTAACGTGAACGATTAAACGTGTTAGGAAATAGGAATGAGGAAGAAAATTGGATTGGAATTATAGACGAACAGGAGGTAATCCGCTCGCGTAGCTTACTTACTTTTGGCTGTTGCTCGCGTTGAGTCACATGCGACGTGCGACGAAGGAGACACAAAATTTGTGAGACGGGTTATTTGATTTTTTTTTCGTTTTTTGGAGAGAAGGGATCAGACGTCACAGACACACAGGAGACCCGAAGACGGCACAGTGCAACGAGGTCAATCTCGGCAGCAACGAGGACGACGATTATAATCACATGAGGTAAAACACAGGAAGGCCACTGAATCTCGCGCGAATTTCGTATTCTTCGACAACACTACCTTCTCGAAATTCCTTAGCTCCCTCTTCCTGGTCCAGCCAAGCGTGACGATGATCCCGACGGAGGGCCGACGATTCCGATGCACCCTCGCCGTCTGGTCACTTCGGAGAATCGGCAGCTTCCACGACGGTTTTCGAAAACCGTCAACAATCCCGAACGACTGGCTGTCAATTTTGTACTATACTCCCGCGGGAGGTCACTTTGATTTTACGTTGAGTTCGGAAAATTCATGTAGCAGAATACTCTTCGTTCACTTAGGACTTAGCCTGTCGACGATATCTCTCTCTCCAAGATCCTGATCACTCGTAGCTTGAACTCGCACGATGAGAGAGCCAAACGATTCGCGCACAATGCATTGTCCAGGAGTCGCAGCGGGTTGCGATAAAGGTGTCGCGATAAAGGAAGCACCGAAAGAGCTCTACGATGAAAGCTCTTTTAGGATAAAGCGTTAAGCTTGCCGCTCTTATAAGTGCCGGGAAGGCTGAGAGAAGTGTTAGGAGAGCCACAAGGGCTAGGATGGCGACGGTGGCGGCGACCGTCGCGACGGTCGCGTGCTATCGATTCCGTGCCGCTAAGCCGTCCTCGAGCTTTTCCCCGGCTGATCTCAATTCCCCGAGTTCACTGGCTTCGCGAGCTTCCACGGCTTCCTCGAGTTTTCCGAGCTTTCACATACTAAGTACGACCGCGCATAAGACGTCGTGACTCTGGTAAACATGCTCCGATTGGCTGGCTCGTCACGACCTGCAGACTCTTAGCAACGGTCACGCAAGCTGATAAGAAATAATTTTATTATCGAATCGGCGATGCAGGTCGATATGTCAAGTATTATACGTCGACTATGAGCATTCCGAGCAACGAAGATACGAGGGCTCGGTTCTCGAGTGAGCCCTTCGAGAGCTCGGGCGGAACTCGGGAAGACTCGGGCGAGAAGGTACACGCGCGTTTCGCTTGGACGTCCGGGTCGGACTGAACGTCGAGCGTTGGGACGCTCGTTCGCTCACCCAACGTCGAGCTACCGGCACCCCCCACCCGGAGGAGCCACGCTTCAGCTTTCCTCCCCTGCGACCGTCGCCTATCACCTTTCGCCCTTTCCTGCGCCCTTAAGCCCTATTCACAACGCTAGGTATACCTGTGTGTCTATCTAACTGACTAGCTGTCCATATATCGTCTCTTTCTCCGCCGCCTCCTTCGCTTCTATCCACGGTATACCATTTCTATCAGCATCCCGTGCCTCGACGACCACGTCCCTGTCAACGTCAACGACGACGTCTGTGCGTGCACATTATCGTTCTCCTAGGCGCAAGAGCTTACGATCCAGGAGAGCTTTAACGCGATGCCCCCTCGGTTTGAGCCAGCGACGTCTGGTTGGCCGGAGCGAAGATCGAAACGTAAAATTTTCCATCGAAATGGTAAAGGCCGAGAACAAAGTATCCATCGGTTAAGTATTGTCATACGGAGTGAACTAAGGACTCGGCGCTTGACGGAAGGATAAGGGACAAGAGGAATCCCGCGGGAGTAACAGTGCGGTTGGCTTTCCCGTGTCATTCGCCAAGATTGAAAACACAGAATTACTTGTTGGGGTTTCGCACGAGGGGCTAAAAAATGGTAATCCGATCGTTTTCCCGGTACAGCGAAGCTTTCTCCGCGATTCCTAAGAAAACCCACTCTAAACCAACCCCCACGGCTCTGCAGCTCTCGAGGAACGGCTCCGCTGCCTTTTTATCCGTTCGCCAAAAGAATTCGATGAAAGGGCCGCGTTGCGAGGACTTATATTTCACGCACTTTTTAGGCGAACAGCTTTCAATACTTCTACCTTCCATCTCTCTCTCTCTCTCTCTCTCTCTTACTTCATTCCTTTACCTTTCTCCATCCTCGCCTGATTTCGGCCTCCTTGGCCGTAGGAACTTACCAAATTTACGAGGGTTCGCCGTAAGGGCGTACTACCAACCTATACCTGTTTCTTCGGTCGGCTCGCGTCACTGCCAACTTTTCACCAAGGATCCTTCAGAGACCATTCACCTATTTCATTTCTCTCTTCGCATTCTCATTGACGTACTCCGTTCCTACGCTTTCTTTTTCCCCGATATTATATCTGTATACACACACATATAACATATATAGAAAGAGGGAGAACCGATAACTATTTTAATTCGTGAGTGTTGGCGGCACTGGGATAACGCCGGCTCGTGAGTATAAATGAAATATCGGCCCCTCGTCGCTATCTAGAAGGGATGAAGGAGGCGAGAGAACGGCAAACCAGGAAAGGAAAAGGACGACAGGGACCAAAAGGATTTCCGTCGCCCTGCCGCGCACGGAATACCGATAATAACCTGGGATATCCGATGGATACGAAGTCAAATGCTGTTACTGCTTGCCTGTGTCTCTCATCGGTACTCCCAAACTGCAAATCAAAGTTCCTATAACGGCAACAATTTCTCCCGACACAAGGACAGACTCCCTAGAGAATTTTCTCGGGTCACATAAACACTAGAAATACGACGGGGCCGCATATTTCCACTGCTACGCCTTAACAAAAATTTTTTAAATAAAAATGCCCTTACAACTAGGTACCACTGAAAAGAAATTTTCAGAAATTTTAATTATTCCTTAAATAACAGTTACGTAATAAAACACTAGATTCTTTATTATACTAATAATTACATCGAACGTCCCATAGCAAATATACATGGGCATATTATATACCTACATAACTGGTACGCATACGGTCCAAAGAGCAACGCACCCAGCATCCATTTCTATGGAGCCTAACATCTTCTCTGCATTTCGTAACAGCCAAGGTAGGCGAGACGGGATCAGGAGCGAATC
Organism: Trachelus tabidus; assembly: GCA_030142655.1. NCBI lineage: Eukaryota > Metazoa > Arthropoda > Insecta > Hymenoptera > Cephidae > Trachelus > Trachelus tabidus. Next base: position 234,257 of record JARQTI010000185.1, on the reverse strand, counting down.
CTTCCCTAGGGATGCATTATACATGGTACGGACGTATCGCATCGTCCTTCGCCCAGAACCCTGTATAGGTAACAACACGTACTCGACTCCAAAGATCCTGGGACCAGTAACACCCCACAATTCCTTGGTTCCCGGATACTCCTCCTGAATCTCATGTTCAGCCTTTCCCACATGCCGTTTGAAGATTGATAAATAATATTATTTTCTTCACCCTTCTCCGCCTCTCCCCCACTACCATTCTCACACACCCCTCATCTACGCCAGAAATAAAACTCACGCTGCCATACCATCCACCCCCACCCCCTGACACCAGCATCCAACCTCTGTTCCAGCCATTTCTGATCCATTGTAATTTTCGCGGATTTTCTCCAGAAAATCCAAGATTGGAATTTGTTTTTATATCGCCCCACTCTTTTCCCACCCTCCATTTTCTACCTACACCGAACAGTACACCCTTGCACGTCTCGCACACCTATGTGTTTCACCAACTCACCTCAACCCATAACGCTCCCCCCCCCTCCCCACCCTCTCGAGAATACATTCCCTATCACGTATCTACCATCTTCTTCCCACTTTCCGCCATTCTGCCTCTGGGCCAACGACGTTTCAGTCTCAACGCCATTCCACCGTTGCCATCTCGCGGCCTTTGCCTTATGTATCTTCTTGCCTGTGAATTACAGCTCGCGCGAATGTAATACTTTGTATTTATAGGTGAAATAAATTTTTCCACTTTCATTCGGGCTTTTTCGGCTTTCCTCGGCTTCTACAGGACTCCACGACTCGCATGATACGATCGAAGCTAGATCTTCGAGAAATCCACACCCGATCTTCGTATCATTTATGAACCCTCGTAAGAGGATAGTGACTCTGAAAAAAGAAATGGTTTTTTTCTTATAACAGAATAAAATACCTGCTTACGTGGAAAAGGGTTGCCTAGGTAATATCTGAGGGATAATTGAACTTAAAAAACTACTAGTAGGACATCAAACGGAGGCTGGTGAATCTCGAAAGATATCTTCACTTTCGTCTTGCATGTCATAAAAATTATATCTGGGCACACGAATGCATTAATCATCAACTGTGGTAGTTCGTTGGCAACATACAGAGATGAGGTCCATAATTTTTGTTACACTGTCCGAAGAAACAGTAAATTAGGCTAAGAGCCAATTGGGAATTAGTCACTCGTTAATGGAATTTACTGCTGTTTACAGAGACTTTTATATCACTGCTAAGACTATGCGTGTAAATACAGACGATAGAAAGAGGCATTAGGCTGCACGTTAATGCTCATCTTTCAACCCTAAAATAGATCCGTGTATTCGGTATTGGAGGGTTTGAAGTTTTTTTGGGGTTGGGCTTCTACCGTAGGGTTGTTTTCTACGACGAGATACAGGAGGGTGAAGACGATGTCAAGGGGTACCATCCTCGAGAGCGACTAAAAATATCCAAGCGGCCGATGTCCTTGTCGAGTTAAAACAACGCCCTTACGTCACCCTTCCGCCAAGCATAGTCTCTGTCTTAACACCTGGTGCGTTCCGTCTAGGGACGCCGAGCGTCGTCGCTCTTTCTCTCTCTTACATCCCTGTTTCGGCATTGCCGGGAACCTCGTCCTCGGGTCTCCACCCTCGGGCAGAAACGCCGATCGACCTCCGCATAATTATATCGGCGTCGCGACGCTTTCGAGGCCGATAGCATTTCTGGCCGAATATTTTTTAAGTCATTTGCTCGTAGAATGCGATTGGAATTTCACCTCGTTCCAGTTCCACTCACTGACTTCCTTCCTGTTACCACGAGCGATACCAGCTACCCCTTCCTGGACTCCAAAGACCCCCCCAGGACTCCTCTCGAGCCACGTTCCTCGAGGAAGGCTTTGGAAGGCTTTTGCTTTGACCTTTATCGCAGATCTATACGATCTACGATCTTTCCATCGAATATTTATTTATTCATGAGCGAGGACAAGGTTGGTGCTGCTTCGATCAGGGGTAGGTTTGTGCTGAGGTGAGGCGGAGCCAGGGGACGACAAGCCTTGGCTTTTTATTGTTTCTTATCCAATATCTTCTTACCCTCCATTAAAATGATTTGTCCCTCTCTGGTTTCTATCGACGTAGCAAAACAAATTCTCACAATAGTTATTTAGTATTAACATAGAAATAGTATCGTTACTAAATATACTGTCATATCCGAAACGATCTATAAATAGGAAAAGCAGAGAAACCATATACTACGTCTAAAGTACTAATTATCAAACAAAATATATTAAGTAAGAAAAATAATTATCGAAATGAAATAATATAAGAGTGTATACAAATTATATCAATACCTTCTCAATGAGTATCTATCGTACGTTTTAATGATTTCCACAAGTAACGTAATCCTGTGCAATTAAATCATAGAAGCTTCGTGACCCCGTCAACAGTGCACTTAACCCTCCAACACCCGCGTGAAGCTTAAGCCACTAGAGATCTTTCATTATTCGGTGCAGCAGAACTATATCTTTTTTCAAATATTCATTTATAATTTAAGTGGCAAGGCTAAATAATTCTCCTAACCATTTATATGTATATAAACAACAATCATTCGTAGTGTTGAATAATATTTTTCAATTGGTTATCGATATATTGCATTAACAAAATAGAGTCTTTACGAACCCCACGCGAGTACCAGTGTTACGAAATTTGACGCGACTGCTGAAGGGTTAACGATAGACATTTCGTTTCGTGCAAAGCGTTCAGCCCTTCCATCACTCAATGTATTTTCGTTCAGTTGCCCATCCTCTAACCAGGCCACGTAACGCATTCCATACTTCTGAATTCAGCTTCCTCCCGTTTTCAGCATCAACAGGGTAACATTCGATGTTTCGAAATGAATCCCCAGGAAACAAGGATGTCGACATTGTCATCGGCAGACAGAAGCGACAGAAGTAAAAGTGCTTTTTGAGTGCAGTCCCAGCTGGGTTCATTAGTAGACTGAAGTAGCGCATGCCGTAAGGGCCTTTTGTACTTGGATGCTGTATTCGTGATAACTCTTCTTCGTTCTTAGTGTACGACAGAACCGCGACCCTCTTCTCCTTCCACCACTGCCGCTACATAGTCCTGCATTTCATCCTCTGGCACACCCTCACTCCACACAACCACCACCACTATCGCTATCATCCAACTTCTCCGCTACTTCACTCTTTCCTCCGAGACCCTTGAGCACGCGCCGAAAAAGTTCTGTCGCCCAATCGCCATGGCGTCGCCCGAGGGAATCACTGGACGAAACTTTTGAGTTGTTAGTCGAACGTATACTTCGCGTGACTCGAGAGGGCGCCAGTGTCGCTCGTTCAGACTGGTTCTCGCGCATGCGCATTAGACGCAGGACAGACATAACCTCGCGAAGGAGACGAAGTGAGATACAACGACAGACAAACTTATAAAGCTTGTGTAGATCCAGTGCAGAGAAAAGAGAGTCCTGGCTCGGTGCCGGAGACTGATGTTAGTGAAAGTCTTTTGTGGAATAATGACAGATAATCACTGGAGATCTTCATCGTCAGCTTTCGGAATACTACTTCGTTCAAGCTTCGATTACGGTGCGCCTGCGGAATTTCGATGAATTTTCAGAAATCTTACTTAAGTACACAAGAATCCTGGTCGAGGAACAAAGGAGGCTATATATATGTCGAGATGACCTGGAGGTGATCCATGGGGTTGAATCAGGTCGGAAGGTGGTGCGTGTTCTCGTGGAAGGTTTCGTGCGATTCCTCGAAGGGAGATCGAAGGGGTCGGGCTTGGAGCCGCGTGTCTTTAATCGCTCTGAAATTTCAGGCCAATAAAACTTCGGTAACAACGCTATCCCATTACCATGATAAAACTGAACAATTAATATTGTATTAGCTGGTAGCATTGTATATTCGGCGGGCTAAGGTTGCTACTCCTGGCCCGAAAAAGGAGCTGAGTGATAGACGTGGGCATTTCACATGAACGAAATCGTATACTATATGTGTATGTACATATATACCTATACTGTTTGAAGTCTATATACCGGGTGGCTCATTTATCTACATTAGCCGTTCCATATTCGCCGGGCCTGATTGGACTTTTTAGACGTCTGCGGCGACCGTGAATATTAAATTTAAATTAATATTTTGGTTCGGCCTTAATGGCGGTTCATTTATCAAAAGCTTGCCGACAGATACATTGCTTTTTGCTGTGAGTCTCTGCGATTCTGTAATTCATGGTCGAACGGGAGTTACGAGAATCGAACTCGGCGATTGGATACACTCCAAGCTAGTAACGCGTGGAAATAAAAAGTACATAACGAGACGGTACTAGAACTGTTAGTGCAAGCGAGATATGTATATGATCGTTTATGGCAATCGGCACTGTAATAATTTTCTGATTTTATTTTTCAATCGCACATTTCAACGCACGTATACGCTTTATTATTCCAAAAATTCCATGCATTTCCGCAAAATTTAAATTCAACAACGAATTTTCTACATGAGTGTTACATTACGGTCTACGAGTGGCACGGTAATTATAGGAAAATCGGTTTAACCGTCCTTCTGTCGACGTAGCCTGAAAATGAAAAATGCGCAATATGAAACAATTGTTATCCGAGTTCGTCAGAAAATTCGATAATTGGAGCATCCAGCGTATGCAAAGCAAATCGTACAGTCGCTCTCGAATAAACGGATATCGAGTCCAACAATAATAATTATACCTCTCGATTATATCATGGAAATAGTAGAATACCAAGCATTTTCAAATGTCACGCGTTATATAACGACGGGATATAAATGCCGATTTCAGTTGCAAGTGATGTTATCGCAAGTTCTGCGACTAAACGGTATCCCTGCGTCCCAAAGGTCATTCGACGTGTCACGAGTGCGTTAGCAGCGCCAGGGAATTCGTAGTGGCAGTTTCAGCAAACTGGAGAAACTTGACTATATCACCGCTTCGAAAACTCCGGCGCAAGACGACCGAATGCGATTATGTAAATTTCACGCAAGTAATTCCCGACTGGAAGCGAATCGAGTGGACACGCCGTTGTCGCACCTACGAATCCGCCTTCATGCCTCTTCGTGTCTTTCAGCCGTTCCGACAAAGTGTATATTTACACGGTGAAAAAGCTACCGTGGACCGTTCAACAAAATGGCAGTGGGCCAACCCGGTGAATACGCGACTGGAACCCTATATGACATATCCAGTGTACGCGAAATTTCGAGATCGAGAAAGAGGGTAGCAGGGAGGACTGAGAAACAGAGTATTCAAGGGTGAGACTTGAAAATTCAGGAGGACTGAGAGCTCAGGGGGGGCGGATAGTATGAAAATGTAAAATCCTTAGGAAAATATTCACCGCCCATAATCGCTACGAGGTAACGTCGTCAGCTTGAATCAACATTCGTGTCTCCTCTCATCCCTTTGGTCGCCTCATTCATCCCTTCGACGACACAATCCCCCCGAGAACCCTACGCTTCTTCTCCGTCATCAAGATTTCTTTTTCTTTTGCACCCTCTTCTCTGGCCGCGTGCGAGTGCGACGAAAGGGAAAAAGGAGAAAATTTCATTTTTGATATTTTGCATAAATCTAAAAGGTGTCGGAGACAGTTTGACTCGTTCGTATTCTACGCTTCACGCGTGCCTCTCTACGGCTTCGTGTCGCTGTGACCAAGAAAAATGGCGGTAAATTATATGAAATTTAAAAACATTACTTATCTGTGGAGCATTCGAATTGCTGATTTTATATCTTTATTTTACTAATTATTATTATTGTTAGCAGGCATCCAGGCCAAAAACCTTCTCTCTTTCCCTGCTTCGTACAGTCTTTTTATTCAGTCTGACGCGTCTACAGGACTGATCGCCAAGAGATGCCATCGCCTTAATCTTCTGTCGCATGTCGATGAGCTGTCAACGGTGAACAACAGCCTGGGACATTCGGCAAACTCGAAGCTCCCGTTACGTGACTCGCGCCAGGATTGAGGGATAATTCGTAGTTGCCAAGGTGTCCTGTGGGATCGATGTAATAAGTACAGGGAATTTTTTGCGAAGATATAATTTTACACGAAAGCATAAAAAAAAGCATAAGATATTGTACGGAGGTACTTTTGGATAAATTCACTTTAGTGCCCGACCCCTCCCTCTCCTCGACTCTATCCGCGGACATGCTGATAAGACGCATCCGCCATTTTACCTGTCTGCCTATCGGGGCTTGAGAAGCTTCAGCTAAAAGCTTAATTTTTTATTCTCTTCGCTCTCTCGAGAGCTGATGAAAATAATATCGCCTATGGTCTCTCTGGTCTGGTAATAATTCATGGCTGCGTCGGTATACGAGGCAAAGTTAGTCGGATCGCTTTTTTTCTTTTTTCATAGATCGCCCTTTGTAGAATTAGTTAATAGGTAGATATACATATATTCTATGAAGTGTACACCCGACAATGGCTTTTTAAATCGCTGATGGGAGATCAAATAAAATGCCGTACCTGAGAGCGTACCAAGTGAAGAGAAATGAAATGGGATGGAATTCCTTTTAAATTATTCCCCCATTTTAATGCTAACGAATGGCCATGATAATGTATGCGCGTTTTCTCAATTCGGTCTTTAGCATTTCTGATCTATTCAGGATTGGTATTAGATTATATTTGATATATATATATATATTTCATAATTCATGTTCTCGCTCAGAATGCACCTTATTTTCCTCATGCAATGCATTTCGAGTCTAAGACGTCGATGGGAAATTCCGCATTATGACGATGAACGTCATACACGTTATACCGCCGACATATTGAATCCACCGTAGCGCGATACCTCCTTCCGCCCACCTCAACCTCCAAAAATTTAACGCAAGCCCTCTTCGATCCTTCCGAGTTCGCGAAATATAAATTTGTCTTTTAATCAACTGCGTCCAGTACGGACGTTCCTATTTGATAACACGATATACGTTCCACTATATCGATTGGCTCCGCGAAATACTACCTGGCTCTAGCGGAAACGCGCAATGTGTAACTATCTTGTACTAGATTTTTTATTTTTTCGTATCTTCCTATAACTATAATGCAGATATATATATAGGCTTATGAATGGAAAATTTTCACAGGAACTCTTACCTAAGTTGATACACGTGGCTGTTCGATACTTTGGATGAAGGATGCTTACTAAGGGACATTTTGAAGTATGCGAAAGATTTTTAACTTGAATTCTTTCCCGGACGGTTTGAACGGCCGAATTTTTGGAGAGGGGAGAGAATACGGTGTGAGTCGAGACAATAAAGGTAGAAGACAGGGCGATTTGGAGCAGCGTCGGAGAAAGCGAGAGAGAGGGAGAGTGAGAGAGAGAGAGGGGGGAGAGGGGGGGGGACGATATGGTATAAAGAGAGAGACAGATCGGTGAGTTTTTCAAAAAATTTATGGTCTGCAATCCATTGGTCTTATGAGCACGTTAAGTCCTGAAACGCGTGGTCGGGGATACCCACACCGGAGGCGTCGGGTAGCGTCGGAGTCCCAGATAGCAAACTGTCCGCGAAATCCAGATGGGCGGCGGCCAATAAAGACTCTTCTATATATTATTTAAGTGGCTATTTTTACAGGTGCTGTACGTGGCTCCGTGGGATCACCATAAAATTCGCACTTTGAAAATTTTGATCCTTCCCTGGATCTATGGCTACCTTTGGGTACCTCTTGGACTAGGATGATCGACCTGACTAACCATTCTGATACCTGGTGCAAATCATCCCCCTCTCCTCGTCTTTTTTATCAATAGGTGGCTACCTAGTTCATGGGACATGGATTCCTGTACAGCTGACAATGGTGGCATTGTTGAGGATGGGAAGAAATTTCGATGAGGCCCAAAAGGGGCTCGGGTTCTCTTCCACTCTTATGGTTATCCTTCTTTTACCCCTCTTTCGATTTCACCTTTTCGTACTATCTCTCTCTCTTTCTCTCTTAAGATTTCCCTTATTTTTCCCTAGGATCGCCACGAGGAGGTCGGCTATTAACAAGGAACGACGCGGGCCAGGTAAAGGGGCGCCTTGAAAAATGGTCCTAATAGAAAGGATGCCCCATATATTAGTGTCCATTGTGCCTATACCTACGTATGTCCGTACAGCATATAGGTACCAATAGCCATCACGTGCTATGTATGTGTATATATACTTATATACTAAGGGATATAGATTACCATGTGGTATATAATATAAACGAACACGCAGTCAGATATAATCCTGTTTGAGTCTCATGGAAAATATATTTCGGTTATTTTACGAAAGGGCGCATTATGTTCAGTGGGCGCACAAAGCTCGCTGCGTGCCAATAATTTTTTCACTCAGCATGGTTTTACGATACAGCCCAGTGAGAGTATCGATAAATCTGTATGAAAAAATTTGAAATTTTTTAATTCTTCAATTTTACCAAACGAGACTCTGTAAAGGGATTTACAAGAGAAAAATATTAAAAATATTTTTTTAAGTTAAATATACATCTATCTTGCAATTCACTGATAGGTATGAATTAGATGTGCGATACTCGACGTTATCGGATCTTGATATTGATTTCAAATTTTACTTATGCAACTGGTAACATATTGTCGGGCAATTTGCACCCCTGATTTACCCATACAGGATCACTCGTCTGCAAAAATTCAGTCGAACGTGAAATGAAAATTTATTTAGGTAGTTCTGAGCTCGGTTACTCGTATTTTTACCTACGTCTAAATTGGCGATTCGATCATTGTAAATTATTTCGACAGCTGCTGCTCTTTTTCAAAATCTTCAGGACAACGAGCACCAATCGGGCGCTCATTTCCGTCGGGTTTTGTAATATGTTGTCGCAGAGGATTATTATATTCGATACACACATATATATATACAAATACAGTGACGTCATTTTTCGACTCAGGGTCACAACGCGACTTCAGCTACCGATCGAAGATAACGTTCCCGGTTTCCTTGGAATCGCTACCCAGAACAGAAGTTACGCTCTCCGATTGATTCTAGCAATTAAGCCAATGCTCTCGAAAGACTTGTTGTTGTTTAGTTCAGGTCGAGGTGCTCGATTCTGCCGTGGGGAGGTGATCGCGACGTATCGAGGTGCCCGGCAGATTATGGTACGCGACGGAGATGTCTCCGCGGACCGGCACAGGCCCGGGTGAGATGCCGGCGCCTCGCTAGAAAGAGGCAAAGGGTTGTAGAGTTGGCAGTGGAGTTTTGATACGGTTAAGGGCAGAGGAGGACCCTCCCTGACCCAAGTTATCCCGGTCGGGCCCAGCTGCCGGCCGATGTCCTCGGGGAAGCGACCGTGGAAAATCACCAAGAGTCACGTAACGATTCGTTAAGAAACGCTCTCGATTTAGTTTACAGGGACGACTCCAGGAAATGGATAAGAGTTATCGGCCGTAAGGATCTCGACCAATCGGAATGATTAGTTCCCGAATTTGACTACTGTCAAAGCAGTCTGTCCTGGGACACCGATCGAGGTGCCTGGAACTGGCGCCCGCCTGGTGTGCCAATGCATGACGAAGAGTGGACGGCCGAAGATGTAGATTAGCTCTCGGATTTACGTTCTTGATGTCCAGTCATGAAAATATATAAGAATATGTGTGTGTATGTGTGTATATATATATACATAGTAGTATAACAAGTACGGCTCTGGATACAGATTCCTGCACCGAAATTTACCGACACTGCGAGAGCTTTTGATGGTTCGCATCCACGCTAATTTGACGTCGTGCGAGAGGGCCGCTGGCTCTGGGAGCAATCCTGAAAACTCCTAGAATCAGCCTTCGATTCGTGGAATCGCCGATCCTCGTGACGTCACTTTTTAAAATCGAGAGAGTCCATAACCTTGATTTAGAATGGATACGAACCTTCGAAGGCTCTCGGAGTGTCGGTAAATGTCAGTGCAGGAATCTTTCTCCAGAACCTCCCCCCCCCCTTGTTATACTGTTACGAATGAATATACTATATATATTGTAACGTATTTCTCTTATCTTCCGAACTCGACACCGATAGCTAAACAAAATCCGAGAGCGAACTATCTGCGAGAACCAACCTACGTTACCTTC
>JARQTI010000185.1:92156-224121 GCA_030142655.1 Trachelus tabidus | reverse complement strand
AATCCGAGAGCGTAGCTTCTGAGCAGGGTGGCGATCCGAAGGGAACCAGAAATCGAGAACGTTAACTAGATCGGTAATCGGAGCCGCCTTGGAACCGTGATTCGGAAAATCACGTCACAGTATGTATATCCTGTCCACTTCTACTGCATGTTTGTTATTCTGTCAAGACGAATAATCTTTTTCTGTTGATTCTTGTATCGACACTCGACTGGATAAGCTTCTGGAATTGTCGTTTATATCGCATCGCATTTGTCGTTCCGTCATTTGATACGATGCTCAGCATATTCGGGATTCACAGTGACATAAAATTCAAGCGAGACATTCTTTTCTTGTTGAAAATACACTGTATTATAGTCAACGTTACGGCATGCTTGATAAATTATCTATGATAACAGTTATACCGTGTGTCTGTTTATACTCGCATTATTACATCCCACTCGCACATGTCAGAGCAGACAGTCACGCATAGTAGGACAATAAAATTGATAGGGAGCGCGTGCAGACCATAATATACAGGAATTTTTATTTATTTTATTTTTCTTTTTTTTCCTTTGAGTACCTAAAATATATTTTTCTAAAGTGGTTACACGTTTTTTTTTGTACATTGAAAAAATACAATATCGTCTACGGAAAAGCATTGCATTTTTTTCATCAAACCGTTAGCCTCATGGAGCGAATTCGAACTTCCATTTTTCTTGGGTAAATTATAGTTTTATAACGATTTTAGGTCTTTTTTTTTTTTTGGAAAAAATTTAAAACTTTGTAGAAAGGACACTTTAATGACGCGAATTAAATTGCGTAATTAAGTACCTGTAATCTCTCTATGGCTAATTGGGTGTATTGTATATTGAGCGACAGTAAATACTCGTCGTTGTGATGAAATGTCGCTGATTAGTAATTGGCTTAGACTGTTAACGTTAACTGGTACCATTAAGCTGCCCCACGCACGTAGCGTATTCACGAAGGAGCATTAAGTGTCCCCCACAAAGCGACCGCTCTCTTATATTCAACATTGAGCCAATTAACATTTAGTCGATCGCGATATGCATTCGCGCCTTAAGGAATACGTACTCAAAGGACATATAAGGGATAAGTATAAGGATAGTCGTATATGTTCTATTAATAACTGTTCTAATAAACATTGTCGCATTCATGGAAACTGCCGGAATGTTCATTGGTCGAGGCTAACGATTTTAAGCAATGATGCACCCTGTACGACATTTATGTTTCGGCTGACGCACGCTGTCACACGTGCCGACCTGCCGTTAGGAAGAAAATAGCAAAGAGATTTCTCGTCCATAAATTTCCCATTTGAATTCTTATTCGATAATGCTAAATTATATCCAGTGCCACGGTCGTCCATATTTTCGAATAGGACTTTTAAAACCAGGAGTAAACAAGACTTTTCTCCTTTTTTTTTCTAGTAACAGATTTTTCAATTTTAATCCCTTAAACCTTAGAGATTTCCTATTTTTCATAAACTAAGAGATGTTCATTTGTGCACATTGTATTTCATTTATATATATGTATATAAATCGGGTGCCATGTTTTCATTGTACTTGTACACCCGTTAGAAGCACGATTTTCTTCTTTCATTCTATTATCGAAATTCTACAAGAATTTTTCTTTGAATGATTTATAAGTACGTATCAGAACTTTGTTTCTTCAGCAGTCAGATTAAATTTTATATGTAAGTATATATTATATGTACTTTATGTATATAATTAAAGAACTCCGATAAGCTTATTAAAATTGAAATGATAATACAGACTCATTCTTCTAGAAAGACTCAAGAATTTTAAAATCCTAGAATACATTTTAGAGTGGACGTACTTAACTACACTCTGCGTATGGGTTCTCCTTCTTTTTTCTTTTTAGGAAATTTATAGCTCATACGTAGAACACCTGTCCATTAAACGTGTTATTTTTCACACGTTATCACGACGTGTTTTTGTAGCTAAAATTAGTTTCTAGTTCTAAATCGTTTTGGTTGAATGGGACGAGACAATTGAATATTTTTTCTAATCGATTTTTAGGTTCACTCGGCACCGTTATTAGAGGCAAATATCACCCAGTGATTTTTAACGAATTAACGTTATAACAATTTCTAATGATATAGATTATCAACAACACCTTCTCTATATATCTATATATAGTCCCCTGTAATATTATACTAATGCTTACTAATTATTTTTACGTATCTGTGGTAAGTCAATACGACCTGTTGATCCTGGAGATAAATTTAAAAATTCTTAATTTCATTTTAGTCATTAATTGAGATATTCAATTCACTTGTGCGTTGTTTTATCATGGCATACGATATGGACCAGTCTGAGATTCTTCACGGTGAAAAGATTTTCATAAAACTCCATAACCTCGTTCTCGTTGACGGTATTCTTTTCGGAGATTTTTAATAAACTCGGTATGATCCTTCTTGACCTTTCGATTCTGTGAAAATATTAAAAACTGTTGTTACCTTCAGTCCGGACACGAACCACTTTCAGGGTAACTTACTTGTGATCCAAATTCCACGTGGAGAATAAAATTAATTCTTCGCGTGAATTATAAGGATTTATTTTGTGCTTATTTTCATAAGAACAGCTTTCCAGATTCCAACGTCCATCGCATTTAAACTCTCCTCTGGAATCACATAGAGCTACCTGTTCTCGGCCATCGGATGGTAACACCTCATAAGGACAACGGTCATCCAAATTTTCAAAAGCAGTGACGTCACGCGACCGTTTTGCATCAATCTCGTCTTCACTAATTTCATCCGTTTTATCTATACGAACACGATTCTCTTCATCTCCCTTGTCTAAGCGTGCAATTTTTTCTCTTCGATTGCAAATATCTGACTGGCTCCTCAACAGAGCTGCTTCGTCAGATGATAACGTACATGGTCGCGCATATCTTCTGTCAAAATAAAATCCAAAATAATTGTCCTCCTTCAGTTGCATCTTAAAGAAGGTTATTATGTGATGAAGATTCTGCTTGGCTATACTGTCATTAATGTACGGTTCTGATGATTTAATCTGATCAATTGTTTTGTAAAGGTAACCACGTATGCGGTCCTGACATCTTCGGTACAGATAGGCTTCCTGTTAAGTAGAAACGTAAAATAGAAACTGCCGATAAAGAATTCTTGTAAAATATTATAATTTATTATTTTACTGACCTTAGTGGCAGCATTCGTCTCAAGCTCCCGAAACCAGTCAGGATCCTCATCCTTGGTACTAAGGTTGCTCCTTGATGAGTCAGCCTTCTTGAGGATGCTATTCAGAAGCGCTACTTTGTCCCTGAGATTTTCCTTAAGAAATTTCGAAACCTCGTCACCGACTTTCAGAAAGTCAATGTTGACGCGTCTCAGTGCCTCATAGAGGATGTCCGCGTCTGTCGAAGGGGAACCCAATATCATTATAAAGTAGAACGTCGTAAAATCGATTCTACTTTGTCAACTCTAATCAAGAGCCAGCCGCGCGAGCGCCGTTTAAATGAAAACGCTCGATATAACCGTCACATAGAAAATTTTAATATCCATTTTTAATAACAGTATATAAAAGTTATTCTACAGAAATGTATGAATGAAATATGAAAAAAAAAGAAGAAATTTAATACCGGAAAGCAGTGGTTCTCCAGGTTTCCTTAATATCAAGGTCGTTTGGGATTCAAGGGTGCTGAAATATTCTTCATCAAGCTCAGATCCATCCAGTAGGTAAACCCTTATATCCGCCAGATTATTAGTTATCTGAAATAAATCCAGACAAAGAAAATATAAGAACAATATCATTTTCGAAATTTAATAAATAATTGTTCAATCATTCATTCAGGTCTGAAATTCTGAAATAAAATATTTGAGTGAGATACGACCTTGACCTAGGAGAATCCAACGGCCATGACACTGACTACTATTGGTTGCCATGTTGTCTATGTGGTGGTGGCCCGGGACGTTCGATAAAGCCATGCAGCGCAAGGTAGCAGACTAGGACACATGGATGCAGTTCCGAGGTCGAAGATCATATATTTTGTAAAACTTATTAAGAGACGTCCATACGTAAAAATGTTACGCGTGACCTAATCTCGTGTAAAATTATTAACGTGACCTGACCTCAATTTTTTTTACTATAACTGAACTAATGCACGCGGCAGAATATACGCGAAGAATATATGCGCGTGGACACACCTTTTCTGTTTCTTCTACTGTTCTAATTAAATGACGTCAGCGCGACCTGTGAATTAATTAAAATATGCATTAAAAATTGTAATATGTACTTACACTGAGCTTTGCGCAGGCTTTTTGTTTGAGTTCTTCGAGTGTGCGACAGGCCACTCCGAATTTTCTTCTTCGATTCACATCCGTCACCTTATAACCTTTTAACTGTAAATATTTCAAAAAAGGTATATCTATAAATACTTGTAACAGTCACTAATAAATTACACTTCATCCAAGCGCAAAACAGTTTGTATCGATAGAGTCAAAACGAGCACTTCCGCTTTTCAAAAGATTACACGCGGCTTCCGTTCAACAATTTAAAAGCAGAGTAAAGAATCATAAAAAAACGGCTCACCTCACACTCCTTATTTCCACGTACGAGTTTCCGAAAGCACTCAGAGAACAGAGACATATCGAAGAAAGAATGAAAGGAATAAAAAAATGGTCAAGTACAAAAAAAGAAAAAGTCTAGAAACAAAGGACAGACAAAGCAAAAGGTCTGGCAGTTGCGTTTAAAAAGCAGCTGTTATCTTCCGTCAAACAACGGTGTCACTCGACGATAACGAGAGCCAGTAATTTTCACCGAGGACAAAGAAAAATAAAAGAGGATAGACGTCTTTCCTATTCACACATGCGTCTCGAGGTTCAATCAGTTATGAGTGGCAATGTACAGTGTTTCCAAATCTATCTCGATAAAGGTACAAAAGAAGATGCACCGGGAGTTAAAACAAAAATGCACTACTAAAGGCGGACAGTGCTGAAGGAATGTTGTGATCGGATGGAGTCAAGTCAGCTGGGAATTCACGGCGTGCGCCTGTCTATGGCTGCTAAGCTAGAGATGGCTGGCTGGACGGCTGAATGTCTAACTGGCACGCTGCCCTCGATTCCTGGCACTAGTTCAGCTACACAGTACGCTACTCTCAACTACAGATGACAGCACCTACCTACAGTCGTGCTTCTGCGTCATCCTCACGACTACTGCTAATAATAATAGTTCGATAGTGCGCCTGCACTGACTGCAACTGGATTTGCTTTAAGGGGTTAGGCCACTGGTAGAGGCGGTAAAAATAGGCGAATTTTGTGCATTTTTTTTCAGCGGAACCATGGAATAAATCGGAATCACAAAATAAGGTCTTTATTATACAAGTGATAAACTATAAAAAATAATTTTTTAAAAGCGATACATGTCAAAATAGCGACTACATAGCATTTCTCCGATGACGCCTTTATTTCTATGGCCGAACCAATACCTCCTGCAATTTTTAAATTACAATGAAGAACCAAAAGTTTTTTGATTATTTTTTAGAATAGCTATAGAAGAAAGTAGGATTTTTCGATATATTGATGTTTGCAAAAATGGCGCATTTCTAAATCAAAAAGTGTACAATGCCATGATAAAATCGTCAGGAACTTGTTTATAAATAAGGAACTATGTAATATAATGAAACAATCCCCTTAGGCAACGTAATTCTAAATGTACAGTTAAAATTTCAAACGAATCGACTGAAATTTGCTAGAGTTACAAGTTGAACTTGCCGACTTGAAAAATGTAGTTTCGAGAAAAAACGCGTTCAAAGTTTATAGAAAGTCGGGATATGAATAATGTTTCAATACCTAGAATACGAAAATCGAGTACTCAGGGAATTTTCACGTACATAACCATTTGGAATATAATTCTATAGATAATACGGTATCTTTTTATCAACAAAGAAAATCGATTTTTTGAAAATCTTACAGCGGCCTAACCCCTTAAATACAGTCCGTTGCACGTTAACTTAGATGCATACTAATCATTATTATATCGGGAAGGCTATTATTATATCATACGATAGTATCATATATGCACGTAAACTTATGCAACTTTTTTTTTAACGTTAAAGTGCCCTAATCTATATTAATGGCTGACATGTCTCTTCAGAAAGTTCCAATTAAAGTTTAAGGATATCAACCAGTTGACGTTCACTAGAGTACCTTGGGTGGACTCCCTAAAGTCTCTTTGACTTTTATCTTACCATTTATGATCTTTCTCTCTCTCTCTCTCTCTTTCTCTTTCCCATTAGCGTGCTCTCTCTTTCTTTCTTTGCCGGCGTCAGTTTCTTGCTTGACTTTTAGACGTTAATGAGAGTCGATCCAGGAAACTTTTGCAGTTTAAGATTATCCTTGCTGATGGAGATGAGATTGTTGGATGAATCTCTATGTTTGAGATAGAAAATTCAAGCTTTATCAAGTTACTGATAGTGAAGTCTTTATTGATAAGAATCAAAACACGTGAACTCCCTTATGAGTAATCATTCTATGGAGGTCATTTGAATTCTTTTTTTTTTAATTGAACATCACTTGTATTAAACCCACCGACGAGTCTTACCTGAACGTCCTAACGTCCTGACATCCTGACGCCGACTTCTTGACAATTCGTTCAAGGTCTAGTGTAAGTATTATAACGCTTAAGTGTTCGATTCTTAACAGAACTTATTAACGGGTCGCGATAAGCAATTGAAGGTCCACTATCTTTCGAATTGGTAGTAAAAACCTAATTAACCGACAGCAAGTAGGTTTCGTCAGTTGGCTTTGAACTAGGGTCTGTTCACTGGTCTGCACAAAATATCTGGACATTAATTATGCAGCGCTAATGATCAAAATGGCGCCTAAAATGTTAAATTGTATAATTGCATAAATGAGTAAATATCGAAGATGGACACAAAGAATAAGAGAGAAAGGACAAAAATATTAAGATAACACAAATGTTCAGTTCCTTCGTTAAACCTAATGATTCGGCATAACCTGCATCATTCGACCTACGCAAACGCATTACCTTGAAGTTGGCGCAATTATTTGATTCGTATGATAAAACCATGTTCAGGTAGCTCGTTTGTCGTGAGTAACTCTATATATGTATACCTAGGAATACGACTATTCAAGAGTATTTCACCACCTGAAGATTTTTCAAATAGATCGATTAACTGTCAATTAGGAAGATATTCCTGAATATTACTGAATATAGATGGCAGACGATAACGTCATATAGCTGACAGATCGTGCCTCCAGATTCGTTAGTGAAACTTTGAATGAGATCGGTCGCGTGACTGCTTAAAACAAGGTAATCTTTGTTTCTCTTTCTTTTTCCCTCATTTACATGTACCAAAGTAGAAGCGCTGTCCTGCTTCAGGGAAACTTCTTGTTATTCCAAGAATCGTACTTGAAATAGCAACCGACCGTATAGCTTAACTGTAAGTCATGACGGTTTGTACTCATAAAATAAAAGAAATGATCTTGAGGTAAATCCCTGATCATGAAAATTATTCTTGAGATTAAAAGTTAAACAAAGCCAATGCCTAAATTCATCATTTCGATTGATGTAATCGAAGGCTGTGAATTATTGTCAAACGATTTAATTACGCAACGTGCATATTTATGTCACGACGTCAACTTCGTCACACGTTGTCGTGATATTTTCCAAAAATATATGAATATTCGTCATCAGTACAGCAGCCCAAGTCGCGTTATTTTTCCAAATTTATACAGATTTCCGCAGGATACGCTAAGAGCAAATTTGAAAATTTTTTATTGATATTTGTATCTCGTTCTTTGATCGCGACGCGTCCCGACGTCTTTCGTCGTCAAACTCTTACAAGATTTCCTTCCATCTTCGTTTAGATTATTGTACCGGAACTAATTTGTGTTTTTGACGATAACACAGATTATACTTTTAGTAATTTTTTTGTGAAATCATTTCAGATCGGTAGGTAAGATTAAGAGCGAGGATTTAACGATAACACAATGACGGTTAATCACGGGGAAAATAAAGGTAAGAGTCGACAGTGAAAACACTCAATGAGGAAAAAACATACAACGACGTACGACTGTTTGCTGCGTCAATGTGAAAGACAAAGTCTCAAGTGTTTAGTACCTGTCTTTATGTTCACATGACTGAGACGCTTGGATGACTGAATGATGACTATCTCGATCACTTATACCAAACGTGCGTAAAATGCAGAGTCAGGTTAGAATAAACGTTTCAGGTCAATTTTCATAAAATGCTTACTAATTTTTTTGCCAGATGGGGGAAGGAGCGACCCTTTACTTTGTCTGGGCGACGTAGTAAATATTTCCAACAGATGTCGCGCGCGTTTGCCTGCTCCGACGCCTGAGTATTCGGAACGTCGGATGATACGAGACTTGTTACACGCCTCAGAAGTCTCGCTCGATTTCTCGCGCAGACAAATTATTCCGCGCGATTATTTCGTGCGGCATTTACGATGATTTCCCCAGTGACATGAAACGTGAAGAGCAAGAAAGAGAGAGTGAGCGTTTTTGTCTCGAGTCGGTTCAAGGCCTTCAATTTCAATTTTTTACAATCCGCAAATCAGCTTTAACAATTCTCGAGCTTCATCATCTCTCAGTCCATGCACCTCTTCCTATTATTTTCAATGATTTCTAGTCTGAACATATCCTTGATTCCGGATGATTGATAAATCCTGAAATTTTCGATTTTTCAATAATATTTCCGCTATCCACAAATTTGTTGGAAGTAACGACTTGAGATGATATATAATTTTTATTTTTAATTAGAATTTTTTTTAACATATGTACTTCTTTATTAACGTAACCTATTCTAACTTTAATTCTGGCATTGAAAATTCTTTTGGACAATCCTTCACTTTATAAACATCGTAATGGCAAAAAGAGAACAAAACAGATGCGTTTTACAATGACGTGAGAAAACTGTCTAGAAATTTCTCGCTGGTTACGCAACTTTTAAAATTACAAAGCGAACATTATGCACGAGAACTCGATGCATTATGAAAACTATGAACAGAGCACGGCATGCCATTGGATTCATGTGGGAATTATAATTTTGGCCGCATGTTTATTTAACTGTTTAACCAGGAATCGTACCTCCCAGAAGTTCAGCTATCTGCGACTAACAATCGTTTTCAACGTTTGGAATACGTACACGACCCGCTGACTGTTACAAAAATTGCTTGACCCGAGACCGTTTGGACCTGCTAACAAATACGTATGATCAATGTTACAATTTCCTACTCTGGTAAATGAGGTATTTTCTAACACAATATATAATTGAATTGGAAATTTTAACATTGTTAATAATAATCTCAGAAGTACTGATTGAAGTCTGTTTTTTTGTCTTTTTTCATAGACCTCAGATAGCCAGGCTAACTTCAGTTGGTAAAATTTCTTTTGTCCAGCTTCAATTATGGATAAGACATGGATTAATGTTTATGAAAAAAGAAGCATGATTGTCATCAAAATATCGATGAACTCAATCAACGTATATATATATATAAATATATAAAAACAACAAAGATAATGAATGAAAATGATAATTATTTATTAACAAGTACGAAAATTACATTTGAATCACTACAAAGAAAGGCTGAACCACTTTGCGTGAACAAAATTGACCTAACCTCACCTGCATCCTTCACGGTGAATCCCATCGAAGCAAAAGGCAAATCTTAATGGATACCTGGGCTCATTTTACTTGCTATCGACAGAAATTGCGTGGTAGGGATGCACAAAGCAGCAATAAGGATGGCGTCGTGTCGCCTCGTAGAAACAGTAGTTCTTTGTGTGGAGCACCAGGAGGTACCTGGTGGCAGTGAGACGGAATTTCATCGAGTCAGCAGGAGGCCCCGCTGTCGGTATTGTGCTACAGGGGTCGTCAAGTAAAACTTCCGTCACACGGATAAATCCAGGACCGACAAAAATTTCGGAACTTTCGACTTGGTTCACTCGAAGACCTTAAAAACTAAGTCTCAGTAACTCAAGTTAGTTCAGGGTGCAGAGTTCAGGAAAGAATCTTTCGCCAAGGTCAGTTATTACTACGATACGGTACCCCTTGAAGAAGTCCTACCAAATATCCTTCGCATCTCCTGGTCTCTTTGCAACACCCCTTTTTTTACAACACCCTTTATTATTTTCATTCATAAATTCGTCTGATGGTCAAACCAGCTTGCTTTTCTTTTAAAAGTGGGATCAGTACAAAAAGTGTCTTTATGGGTTGTTTGTATGAGAAAAGTAATTTTTTTTTCAACAAACGTTTTAAGGGTTCAGGATTTCACTTTTGTGTGGTCGTGGTTTACAAAAATTTACAAATCTGATTATAGTAAGCAACGATAGTGCGGTGCCGTATAGATAGTTATCGATAGTTTATAACGCGAGCAGAAACTAATCGCGGGAGTACTGGCTTATTTGCATCGCATCATGCGTATTCCTTGAAAACACCTTATGCGCAATAGTGCCTTGATAAATACTATGAAATCACGATCGTTCTCTTCCTCATTAACCCATAGGAGTTGAATTATGGGAAGGCATCGAATGTCATCTGCATTATGATGGACCCAGCTTCCAGTAAATGAATTTACACTCGGTATACACGCATATATAGAATAATGGTCTAGGCTCTTTATTGACAAAGGCTAGCGCGGTGATTCGCGCTTATGTATCCTTGTATACTACAACGAATTTAGGCATGAAACACAGCGAGTGATACATAATAATAATAATTTTCTAAAATAGATATACAATGGTCTGATAAATAGTCAAATTGCAATCGATGAATTTAACGATTTGACATGACGGGTCGCGTATAATAAGATTGACGTCACGCGAAAGCGCATAAACGTTATCGCGACGTCCGAGAAAATCGCTGATGCATCAACATCCGGAATGCTATATTATTATCCATATTGTTGCAACAATCGACGATTACCGTACTTCAAATCGAAAGCCTTGACTAATTCAAAATTAGCGTGCAAATGTTATGGCTGAGCGGAAAACGTTAGGCGGATCATTGAACGTAATTCTTGATAATACATGAAAATATATATATATAGTATAAATTGAAAAATAATGTAATTCTGATACGTTCTGAAGAATGGAAATTAATATTAAAAATTTGATTAGCAAATATGATTTAATTATTTGTTAATAATTGTAATATTTAAAATTGTTATTCATTATGTAAGAAGAATCGTTGAGCCGTAAGGAAAAAGTGTCTGAGACGGCATAAGAAATAACACGAGAAAATGTAATTTCTCAGAAACCTTTGTCTTACATTTTTCTTGGTATTGTCAAAAATTGATGCAACTTTTTTGTCGACTTTCGACCTAAATCTTGTAAAAGGTAATCAAGAGAAAACGAAAGTAAGAAAATCAACGGTTATAGGTTAAAATTGTAAAAACCAGTGCAACATCGAAGGACTTTGAGATTTAAAGAAATAAAAGTGCGCCTGTGCGTCGGCACCGTCTATACGTATGTGTATCACTGACTTTCCTTAAGATGGTGTCCTCTATAAAGTACGAGGGCAACCAGAATTTCAAGGAGGGACACTCGCTATCTTTTTTAACCATCAGACGGATCCGTAATTGATCTTGAACAACTTTAGATAATTGTATTCCTACGGATTGATAGATACAATTTTTCGATCTCTAAGCTTATATATTGAAGTCGGGTAACGTCATAGAAAGGTTTCGTTCATTTTTTTTGTAGTTATTTGAAACTTTTTACTTTTCATAACCAGTCTTAGATTGACTGATTATTGGTCTAGACGTAACCTTTTCGACGGAGTCTGCGACAATTACAGGCTTCAGCATCTATCGAGGTCGTCATACTATTGTCAGGTTCCCGTTGGCTCTAATCCTACGAATTCCAACCTCCATTTTCCCTTCACCTTCTCAATGATTTCGTAACTGCTATCTATTTTGCTAATGATAATTCTAAGAATGATTATTCTTCGGGATGACGATGCCTCTCACATTTCAAAAATTATTCGCGTCTATGCATATTTAAAATGAACCTTTACTTATAGTAAAGCAGGTTTCATACTGTCAGGGAATTATTTATACTGTGCTCGTTATCCACATAAATTTATTACAATCTTATTTCAAACAGGCAGATGCCCTTTCTGAGTTTAAAAAAATATGTTTCATAGAGCGCAGCTTGGATGGCATATATCGATTTAGAGATAATATGGATCCTTTATCACATTAGAAAGTGATCGTTTGTTGAAAATTGTGATTGAGAAACAGATTTATAATGATACTAAATGAACAGTATTTATACTCGATAAAATCGTCATCAACGTTGCTATTGACTAACCGCTTGAAAGTTTGTGCAATTTTTTCATCTCCAATTAAGAACAATTTTCAATGAGACAATTAGATTGGCTTTTTTATTTCTTTTCTTATCTTTATCAGTTGTAGTCATATGTATTTGTCTGATTTGCATCGTGCGGGGATTCCCCGGAAAGCAGAATTATTTCAGAACTGTCGAAGAAGGAGATAAGGTAGATATAGTCAGATAATCATGCAAAAAAGAAAAAAAAATTAAACTGAAAGGCGAAGTCGTATTGGGTATCTAAATACAAATTTTTAGTTTGCATCTCGGTTCGAGAATCTCGTTCACCTTCAATTAGTGGTCAGACTTGTTGCATTGTCAAGGCCGTTTTACGTTGCGTGCTCTTGGTACATTGCACTTTTAAACAGTGAAGGGCCTCGGCGTAATATGCCGTACGATAAAATGTCACCATAAAGTTGTTCTCCATGAAGAATAACAACTGTTGCCATTAAAATTCCACTATCGGGCATCGAGATATCTGAGTGGACGATTCGCACTATAGCCATCATTCATGTTGTATATCAATTGCGAGCCTTCATGGTAGAATTTAGAGCATATAGGATATATGGCTTCTATATTTGTAGCTTACTTGTCGTGGACGGTAAATCCACAATTTTGTATTTTCAGCCGTTATTATTTATAATAAATTTTGTGAAAAACACTGCCTATTGTCGAATCGATATTCTTTTTTAACATTTGCAGTACTCTTGAAAGACCTCTCCGACAAGATGTCTGGGATTGTCGAATGGTACCGAGACCTTTTGTACAATAGAAATGGTAAGGAGATAATAAAATCTAAGTAAATTATATCAATAGTATAAATATATAACACATAAAAAAACCTTTCTTGTATTGTAGATCCCAGAACCAATGACTGGTTCCTGATATCTGGACCTGCACCAATAATAACCATTGTCGTAACTTACATATACTTCAGTGTGTCTGCTGGACCTAGGTACATGAGAGACAAGAAGCCATATTCCTTAAGGAACAGCCTGATAATCTATAACTTCATCCAAGTATTGCTGAGCATCTACCTAGTGTACGAGGGCCTTATGGCTGGATGGCTTTACGATTACAGCTACAGGTGTCAGCCAGTTGATTATTCCGATAACCCCAAAGCCATGAGGGTAATTATATTATATAAATCCCTGATCAGTAAAGATAATTATTTATGTAACCTCTCCATTACTTTAGAATTATATATTATTTTCAGATGGCCAGGGCTGTATACATTTATTTTATCTGTAAGCTCGTTGAACTTCTGGACACAGTTTTCTTTGTCTTGCGCAAGAAGCACAGGCAGATTTCGTTCCTTCACGTATATCATCATGCAATGATGCCAATCTGTGCTTGGATAGGTGTCAGATTCGTGGCAGGGGGTCATCCAACATTGTTGGGCGTTATCAATTCCTTCATTCACATAATTATGTATGCATATTACATGCTTGCAGCGATTGGACCACCAGTACAAAAGTATCTTTGGTGGAAGAAATACTTGACGTCTCTCCAGCTTATACAGTTCCTTATTGTTCTCATACACAACGGACAGTTGCTCTTCAGCGATTGCAAATTTCCAAAACCTTTAGCCAGCTTATTGACTTTCAATGCCGCACTGTTCATATACCTCTTTGGTTCCTTCTACGTGAAGAACTATCTAACCGTTACGAAAGAGCCAAAGACCCGGCAAGAAAACGGTGAGCAGTGCCGCCTGGCGTCAAACACGGAAAATCGAATTGATGATCCTGGGCAAAAACTCGATTGAGTTGCGTGATTCTTCGTTTTAGAGGTGCACAGCTATGCCTTTTGCAAAGTCAGTTCACTTATTGATAAGATTGATTATTGGCTCAAAGGGATCCTCGGTAAGAAGGTCAAAAAGAAAATGTATTCCATCTTATTTTTCTTAGTTGATCTGCCAATTTAGTTATCCTTCAGATATCTTAAGTCAAGAGACTCGATCGTGTCTCAAGTATTATTTATATCTACTGAGGTGTAATCCAATTGAAAGTATCCAAAGTAATAGACGTTTTTTACTTTGAACACTTTTAATCAGTCCACCCGGTGCATGCGATAATAATTACCGACAAATTGATCGACTGATAAATAAACGAGGGAGCGAGAGAGAGAATTGAATTTATTCGATATTACAAAGAAATATCTGTAAATCGATCAAATAAAAGCAAAGTTAGAATACCATTTGAGAAGGAATAAATAATTAAATCGAGAAGAGTAAACGCGAAAAAGGAATTTTAAACGTAGGAAAGAAGTACAAGACATCAAATATAGTATGAAGCTTTAATTTTCGCCAGTGACAAAATTTTAAATGTTAATAAGTCAACGCTTGCATAACGGGGACAAAATTAGTAATAATAACGATGATTATAACGATGGCGAGCATGACGAAAGACCCAATGACGCTACCTTACTCTGATTATTTGATAAAAGTGTCACGGGTTCATAAGAAACATTTCAATTTGCCCAATTCAATTTCAGCGAAAGGACTTTGTTATCAGCTCTGAGTAGATCGGCTTGAAGAATAGTTCATAAACGACTGTCCTTAGATAGTAAATTACCTTGTTCGCGTATAACCGATTGTTAGCGAGAATAGAATTAACACACGCGTTTACGTAACTTGAGGCATTCAGCTAAATGATATATACAGAACCGTTAAATAGAATGGAATAATAAAAAAATGCCACGAATCCATCAAATGCAAAAAAAGACATTTTTTATAACGATAATTATTGTTATCAACCGATGAAATTAAAATCGTTGTACACAATAACGTTTCTGATTCACGGATTTTTATAAAATTAAAATTGTTTTTAGAATTTAGTCATAATGCATTTTCTATATGTATATTTTTCTCTTGTACTTATTACAGTATGTGACGTTTTTTTATAATAAAATATCTTGCCGTCGGTTATTTATTGATGATTGATTATTACTCCTACCATTTACGTAACGACTCCTCATGTCACATTATATAAAGAATGTAGGAATTTCATGTAATATCGATACATTCGTTAATACTTATGGTAATGAAAGTAAATAAAATTATCAAATCATGATGCATCGCATATTCACTATCATGAGGGTTCGCTGTAAGGTCAGGATCGTGAGACCCGTGGGACCTCAGTTTCCGTTTAATGCTAAATTGCCACGAGGATCCCTTCTTTTCTTTGATGAAGAATAGTTAACTCGATTCTTCGACAACGCCTATTACCACGAGCGTTACTATTATTAGCATCGATTCCATTTCTTATAGTTCTTCTAATTTCGGTAAATGCTTTCTTTGTCGTCATCTCTCATAAATTCTCATTTTCATAAGAATGCGAGAAACGTAATGATTACGTGCAAGTGACTACGTACGTACAAGGTCAAACGCATTTCCGGCGAACTCGACGCTGGTAAAACTGTATAGTAAAACTGACGATGATTGATGTCATAATAATGAAGCACAATGACCCATGAAAGTGCATAAGATTATTCCGAAGGAAGCAGCCAAGATAAGGAATAGATATTTTTTAAAGTTTAAAGACCGTCGATAAGTCATAAGTTTTTTTAAGTTCAGATTCGTAGGACCGATTGTTATTTTATTTCAGAAATCGTGGTACGATAATTATTTTTTAATGATGTTCAAACTTCTATTAATATATGATCCTCTCGTTGTGATTTGTTGCTGTATAGGACTTCCAACGCATTCAGTCAATGATACTATAAAATGGATTAATACAAAAAACAGCATAAGGACGTCACTATTTTCAAATATATAGTACAGATTGAAAAAGAAGAAAAAAATGACTTCCTAATTTATTTAACAGTGTATATTCTATGAAAATCAATTAAATGATCATTCAGATCAATGACGACGAATCATTGTAAAAACTAGTAAAATCCGAATTCTTAAAATCATTCCTGGCAGTAATGCTGTTAACGACCCGAAAGAAGGAGTCTGATATAATTTCCAAAATGAGACAATGAAAATCTACGAAAAAAGAGATATCTGGCATATTGCAAAAAGTATAACAATTTTTTTTTTAATAAAACGAAGGACTAACTCTAAATCATCTGTATTCATTGTACGAGTCGAATGTCAATGTGTGTAAGATGTCGCAACAAAGATTAGGCGAATGAACGCTCCAAAGTTTCTTCGAATAAGGGTCAAACAACTTGGCCGCCTTGCGTTTCTATACGCATAATTCGGAAATGTGTGAATTATAATACAATGCTTATTGCTTTTTCACGGGGGAAGCAGGTGGCATCAGTCTGCTCGGATACGCCGTGGTGGTTGGGTGGGTCAGAGGGTACCTCTTATATAGATATTACGAAGTTCAACAATCGATATCACCTAACACGAATTCCTAGAAGAGATTCTACAATTTGCATGAGAATCAAGAGAGGGAAAGAAAGGAGAAAAAGTAAAAGAAATATTAATTAAGAATTGACCAGTGAGAGAGCGTGCGGCTCTGTGGAAAAGCATCGAAGAAGAGGAATAGTGACATCATAGAGTACCGGAAGTCAAAGGCTACAGAATTCTCTTAGTTCGACGAACAACATCCGTGTAACGGCACAGTGAGATAACAGAATAAAAAATTAATAAATCGGAAAAATTGGAAAATTTGGAAAAGCTTATTCTGGAAAAGTGGGAGGTTACTTAAAGTCGTATGTCCCCGTTTCGTAATATCAGCGAAAGGTGTAGATTACGAAAATCATCATGGCCACGATAATTCGGGCTCTCATAAGAGGATATACCTACCTCAATGATGAAATCGCAGGTACCTAAGGATATTACGCAATTTATAATTTTTAAATTATTTTATTACGTATTTTTTGCATTTACAAGTAAATCCGTCACGATACAAATTTTCTTTCCCTTTCATCATGCTTAATAAAAATTTGAAAGACTCTTCAGAAAGATTTCTCTCGTTCTCGATCAGTGATCGCATTTATGGTGGTCGTAACGGTTAATCAAATTAACAAACTGCGATTGAAAAAACGGTTCTGATATCGGTGTAAGAGGACAGTACAGGAAGCTCGTTTATAGCATCGTTAACGACTAGTCTGAGTAGTTTTAATAATTTTGTTGTTTCCTTCCGTTCCTCGAGATCCAAGAACGAAGAATTGGTTTCTCATCAGTTCACCATGGCCAGGTTTGGCTCTGCTCACATTCTATCTCCACTTTGTTCACACCTTGGGGCCAAGAATCATGGCCAGCAGACCGCCGTTCAATCTCGACAGGATACTACAGATATACAATTGTGTGCAGATAGCATTATCTGCCTTTCTTCTCTACAAGGTAATCTTCAAGATCGATATATCCTTGGTAGCTGGTACGATGTACCGGTACTCTCTGTAAGCCACAGATCGAGACTGAAATTTCTTATACGGAGGTTGTCTAGCAGCGCCATCTCTACCGGCAACCCTCCACTTCGAATTTGTCGTTCATCGCTATGACTCCATAAAGCCTCATATTTGAACAGACACGTAGCAACTGAAACGTGGAATAAGAACGGGGGTACCAAAGGTGGTCCAACGTCCTGTGGTCCTAATTCTAATACGTAGTGGGGGAACTGTTGCTTACAGAGAGGTCCGAGTGTATCATCGACAGTCCAGTGGGTTGGTTATATGATGAATATCGTGACATATTCAATCTTATGATCAGAGAAAATGAAATATTAACAAGAGTCATAGATGATACAAATATTAAAATATATAATCTTTTTTTTTATTTACAGGCATTGGCCCTTGGATGGTTAGGGCATTACAGTTTCTTTTGCGAGCCCGTAGACTATTCCTTTAGTGAACGCGCCATTGAGGTAAGGAAAGAATCGATTTCTGAGCAAAGACAGTATGTCGGTGCGATGGTTATTTAACCCTTCACATATCACACGTGTGTCTGAGATGTATACAGGATTTCTTGATTTTTCTTCGTGATAAACTTTCTTCTGAAGCATATTGACTTTTAAATACTTTTTTTTACTTCATTTTATTTTAGACATTTTACGTTTATTTTGATTTTTGAATAACAATGTTATTGAGTTTGAAAAATGTCTGTTCGTCACAGACTTACATTGTACTTTATAAGCACGAATTCGGCAGAACATGTGTGATCTATGGATTGATGTAAAATGTCTCATATTCTAGGATTAAGATTGTGTGGGAAGACGAAGGTACCATCTAGACATATAGATACATATAATCGGTCTGGTAATCAATGTTTCTTGACATTTTCTAAGCAATACAATTCTTATCGCATCGCACGCTTTTCATAAAATTATGGAAATATATGATGAAGTAGGAAAATAAAATATAATTCAGTAGAAAAACATGCACGTCCATACTTTTTAACCGAAATTGCATGCAGTTTTATATGTGACTTGCTAAAGAAATCAGAGTGTTGAATCTGTCATGAAACGTTTTGAAATGATGAACAGACTATAGTTAGTTGCCTTTTGAGATTAATAAACCCGGGAATTTTCCTGTTCACTTTCGGCAGATTGCAGGGGCCGTGTGGATGTACTTTATCGTGAAGGTCATCGACCTTCTCGACACCGTCTTCTTCGTCCTTCGAAAGAAGCAAAACCAGGTGTCTTTTCTGCACGTTTACCATCATGCCGGCATGGTTTTTGGAGCTTGGGCGGGAACCAAGTATTTACCGGGTGGACACGTTACGTTTTTAGGTACGTAAATCTTGAAAAGATTGTGGCAGCTGTGGAGGTTTATTACGATTATTATATTTTTAGGGCTAATAAACTCTTTCGTCCACGTGGTAATGTACACGCATTATCTTGCCACGTCACTTAAGATCGGAAAACCATGGTGGAAGAAATACATAACTCAGCTTCAACTTATCCAATTTTTCTTGATTCTTATACATTTTGCACAATTGCTATGGATCGAGGATTGTGGCTTTCCAAGATGGCCAGCTGCCATTTTTATACCCCAAAATCTCTTCATGATTGTCCTCTTTGGGGACTTTTATTACAAAACTTACGTGAAGAAGCCTGTAAAGAAAGTCGAGCTAAATGGCGTCTCCAAGGAATTGAATAGCACGACTAAAGAGCAATAGTATCGAATAACGATTTCGAGATTATTGACGATATTCATAATATCAATCATCGAGCGACAGGTACTCAAGGGGTCACTCATGTTTCTCGATTTTTTTTATCATGCATGTAACAATCAGTACAATTTCCATTTATCGTTTTAAACTCCAAATGCTTCACGATTTACGCATTTGATGCTTGTCAATGCCATTTTTTGTCTTGGTACTTAACAGAGACAAATTAATTCATTATGTTATAAAGAATCAATTTGTTTCAGACCTTTATCCTTCTATCGATCTTCATTCTTCTACCGATATGTAGTTCTATAATCGGTCGTTCAATGGCAACAGTATCTGATAATGAAATATATGTTTATCCCTATAACTGCATTACCGACCGCGGTGGGTAATGTGGAACTTGAGTCACGTGGTTACCGACTGTGCTGGTCGGATTGAAAATCATTGTAATAAATATCTAGTAAATCTGATTCTATAAAATGAAGATAGTAATGGACGAAGAAAAGGAAATATTCAATAGATACTGAATGGTTATTTCAAATTGTCTATAGAACTTACTATACCATTAAACTGCCTAGTCTAGTTACATATTTTTTTTTTACTGACGTCTAACGACTATAGTTCCAAGTTATATATCAGATCATATGACATATATTATCGGCGATTAACGGCAAGGTTTCTCATAGTTGATATGTTCTATGACGTATTGGAAAGCAACGTTATATCAATACGTAATGCTTCAACATTACGTCGATTGAGTAACGTTTGCGTGAATACAAACTATTAAACGGTACCCGAACGATTTTCATCTAAAAACAGTGCCATTATTTAATAAAAAATTCTCACCGTCTTTTTTTCTTCTTCTCTAACCTTCTCTATGATTATTTTCTACTTTACCCAGCAAACACAAAGTAACAGTTACATATCAACTAAAATGTCCCACTGAACTATCTTATAATTACAAAACACTTAATGTACGCAATTGTTTTATTTCTGAGTAGGATATTTTAACATTATCGGTATTTAAATACTATCTGTCTGCTGGGTTACTTTCAGCCAAATATAAGTTCAAATATATTCCTCGTATATTCTCGAACAACTTTTACCTTCGAATTTGAGCATTAATCGAAAATTAATAAAACATTATTACACAATGCCTCAATTACCTAAAAACCAAAATATTTACATAAAATGAAGTACTTTTTCAATTTGAATTACATTTGAATAGCATATGAGTTTCCATAACTAAATTAACAGCCTAATGACAATGTGTATCACGATTTCCCGAGATGAAATGGCGCGAAATACGAAACAAGTACAAAAATGTAGAATCTAATAAATTTATTTACGTTACTCGCTTTTGCATTTACATATATATTATTTATCTTCGAGGTGTAACGTTATCATCCCAATAATGTTTTAGCGGCATAATTAACGACTCCTTGGATGAATTTGAAGAATAACTGTTTAGGTTAAAAAAAATTTCTTGTCCCACAGAAGTAACGTCCTACTTTTAAAAAGTATCTCTCCGTAAGAAAACTGGTACGTACCTACGTGTAGCATATCCCACTCGCCTGCAGTCAAGAATTATGTGCCGTTACTTCTTTTGAGGCCCAGGACAGAGAGAGTGGAGACTGGATGCTGGCTCCAATTTCGTTTTCGGCCATTTTATCGAATGACCAATACAACCGACAGTGAAGATACCTACTGGCTCAGTAAAGAAATTAAAAAATTTTCTAAGCAAGGATATAACAGTTATAAAATACCTGATACACCTAACCTAACCTATAATATGCCTAAACAAGAATTAATTCTATTGCCAATATGCAATTGTTACTTTGTATTTGCCGGGACGTGCGTTGCAATTGTAGTTACGTAAAGTTGCATAAACTTAAAAATGCGCATGCAACAGTTTTTTTTAGGCTAATTAAAAACTGATTTGCCAATTGTATTTATTTACTGAATTTAGTCACTGAATACACCCCCGTATCATAGCCTTATACAAAAGTGAATAAGAATTGTGACTTAAAATAATTTTGTGGTTATGTTTAAGAAATTGACCGAAAGCGAAAATGGGAACTTTCTTGATTTGTTACTTCGTACGGAGTACATTTGATAATGTGCTACTTAATTATTATAGTTAATACAAATATATTTATTGGCTGTGATATTACGAGAATATACTGCATTTCCATAAGTTGGTGGGTGCACGTGTTCCGGTTTCTGATTATACCGTTACAGCCATACGTATTCCAGCATCTAGATGAACAAGATGGGTGTGAAGTCAGGCTTAGTTAAGAGTTTTAATTATTTCAAATTGATTACGTTGACCAACTAGACATTTATCAATTATGTATGAAAAAGATCGTTTAAGACAGTTATTGCGTTTATTAAAATTAAAGATTAAATTTTTTAATTTATTTCTTACTAAATTATTTAAAAAAATATGTCACGTGAAAATTAAGAATTGATAAATCTCTTTCATTCCATTTGTCTCGAATAGCTTACGTAGGAAATATTTTTTTAATGAACGATAGACCGAAATTTAAATATTATTATAATGGGCTGATATCTTCTTAAACAAAATAAAGCATTAACTGTATCTTTCGCACAGTGTCAAAGAATAATACACAAATTTTATATTCTAATAGCCGAATCTTGAATTGATGCCAGATTCGAATGGATCTTCATTACTGGACTTGCTGTACCATATGAGACTAGGTCAAGAATGACCCCACTGTTTGGAGTCTCGAATAGTTGATATTGTACATATAATTCCCACTTGGTTCTAACGGTGAGTTAGTACCTTTTTTGTAATATTCTCCGTACATTTTATTTGATCGGGCACATCATGTCAGTTTACCTGTATAAAATAGTTCGAATTCATATCGTGAGCTATTGGTGCAGTCGAAGTTAAAAAAATAAAAAATTTGAAATCGACAAAAAATATTTTGTTAGTTCACGCGCACTTGTTTATTGAATATTTGTTTTACGTAGTAATGGCCATATGACGCAACGAACCGAGGCCATTAGTGAGTATGAATAGATAATAGATAGGTTTAACAAAAAGAATAGTAACTCGCGTTGGCGAATCTATATACAGAGTTCACGAAGAAATCGGCCTGTTGAAAAATTCTGAAATTATTCTGTCTATTCTTCGTCACTTCCTCTCATTCCTTAAGCTTTATTCCTGACAAATACATCATTAACATTTTGTCGGTAAATATTCAAATATGTAATGCTCACGTGGATTATAGAAGACGAAAAATATTACTACTAAAAAACATAAAATATTTAATTTTTTTTAATTTACTAATTTTCAAACAACACAAAAATCGTTAATCCTCGTTTTCGTTTTTTTGCCAAAAATGTCATTCAAACCCTCTCTCTTTTAACGTACCAAGAAATTAGAAACACCCACGTCCTGTTCTTGTCCCCAATATGACACATGTGTCAAAATAATATTCAAAATACATACAAAATATATATGAATTAAAAAAAAGCCAATACGGTTCACATAATATAGCGTTGAAAACTGGGTTGGATATTTTTGAAAAATAAAAAATAAAAAATCTCGAGCTACAGTTCGGTTCAAAGGCTATTTTACTCTTGGGGGGGGGCAAGTGGGAATGGACATACTTATTGACTACCTATGGTATATGGTAATGAAAAAAAAGCTATGAGATAGGGAATGAATGTAGGAATGGGAAGTGACGCGAGTGTGAACTACGTTCAGGCGTTATTCATATATTCTAAGGCGGCTCTTCATTTTGCGGTCAACTTAACCCCAAGCAGCCACTCCATCAGTCCACTAGTCAGCCAGTCAGCCACCTTCTGTTCAAAGTAGTCGAAAGGCGGAAGGTGTTCACTTGGTGGGGCGTTCCAAAGTATCACCGTAGTATCTTTACAAGTGGCTTCCAATGTCAGTTTTTCGTTCGGGACTCATCCTCTGCAGACACGTTTCTGAGGAGCTCTTGACTGTATATAAAATCGTCCTGACCGGTGTTCATCATCAAGCGTCATCTCCTAGAGGGATCCCTTAAGAATCGCCAAGTAGGGAAAAGTCCGGATTGAGAGGGAAAACATTAGTTTAATTAATTAATTTAAAAATTATTCGTCGATTAAAAAGGTATCTAAGTGGGGTTACGTTTGGAGGAATTTTCAAGAGTCTCAGGAATCATCTGGATCATCGTGGGAAGAAAGCACTGCTGCTCAATTTTCAAAACGGATTTCATTAATAAAAGGAACAAAAATGTCAAACTTGATACGATCGGTGGTCAGCAACTACAATGACATTTTGGAAACTAACAAAGGTGAGCCAATTGATACTCGATCTATGGAGACTCAAAGTCGACGAATTTTATGGTTAACGAAAATTTGGAAAAATCGCAAGGAGGATACGGTCGTCCGAAAATCATCTGAGAAACTATCACTCAAAGGCAATTTATGGTTGGACTTGTAAAATTAATTTTGAACTTTACGCCTACCATCTGCAAGATGTAAACGCTTAACGATTCATGAGTGTCGTATTTATATTCATAGAAAAGTTCAGAATGTCGCTGTGTCACAATTTACATTGTAACTATAGGATGACCCGTGAAAATCTTTCATACCTACCAGTTGAATAACTGGACGTCTGAAAACTTTACAATTCAAAACATGCGCAAAGTTCCTATATAATTAGGTTTATTAATATTCTTTCCCTCCACCGCTTTCCCGTCCCCACGGGTCGTCATGAATATAACGAAAATATGAAAAAAATATGATCCACTTAAAAATTACGAAATCGTGACAAAACATCATTTCGTTAATGAAAATCATTCGACATATTGTTCATGCCTGAAGTAGCATGTATGTAACAATAAATGCTCATATAAGCACATTCCGCGTGAATACGTGGCTCCGCCACGGCCATTTCGCGTTTTGTAATCGCGGGCAATGCAATATCGTGGCTGTTGCACTTCGGGCCGTCAAAGAAATGACCCAGATACGAATAGCGATAATTGCAATTTCTTAATCATGCGAACGCAGTCGGTGGCAGAAGGGAGCAACGATCACTGAATTTTATTGGATAAAAGATCGATATTGAGCAAATTTCACATGGCCATTAAAACTATCTCCGCAGGCTTACAAATAATCATTAATAAGGTTAAATTATAATTATAAAATCAACGGCATGAATATTCGGATCCAGGTCATGCGGATGAGTAGACCCAATCGCGCATTGAGAAACCGCCTTGTTGGAGTGTCAATGTTTTACAAAAAAGAAAAAAGCTTTGAACTCGGGATAAAAACTGATAAAAAGATTAGTTATCATTGCTTATTTTCATTTTATTTTTCTATATTTTTCGCAAACAGATCCTATGGTGGACACGTGGTTTCTGATGTCGTCACCTGGACCAGTTGTTTGTATCCTAGCAATGTATTTGACCTTTGTCCTGAAAGTGGGACCAAAGATGATGGAAAAACGACCAGCGTTTGAACTGAATACACTTATGATACTTTATAACGGATTTCAAGTGATATTCAGTATCTGGTTGGCGTCGTTGGTAAGAATTTTCCTCGTATGAATTAAAGCACTGATAAATGAATGTATATATTAATTATTTTATTAATCATTGTCACTGATTGTTTGTCAAGGCATTGAAAGTGGACATCCCAGGGTTCGTCTTTAAGAACAGCTGTTCGTCAGGCGGTCCAGTCAAGTCAAAGGAACTTCAAAGTGTCGTGAGTCAACTTATTCAAACGATTACAGACGCTTACCCATAATGCCATGGTTTGCGCATGCGCAGTCTCACGTACCAATATTATCGTTATAGTTATCGAAAGGCGCATGGTGGTACTTTTTTGCGAAAATCATCGAGCTCCTGGATACGGTGAGTGAATCCGTCGTTGATTAACAGTACATTACTAATTGCGACAGATGGCGTTGGCTGGTCAAAAGTTTCGTTTGTCAATTCTGGCAAAGAACTACAGTCGTAATCATTTCGAAATTATACGTCTACGAGGATTTACCTTGTATAATGGCGGAAGTATTCATGGGGCGATCGACAATAATTGATCGTCGTCGATAAAATACGTTGGCGCGACGGCCATATCGAGCAATTCACCTCATTGTCTTCTTCTCCTGTCACTCCACCAGGTATTCTTTGTGCTGCGCAAGAAACAGAATCAGGTGACCTTTTTACATGTCTACCACCACACGATAATGGCACTGTTCTCATGGTGTTATCTAAAATGGCTGCCAGGCGAGCAAGGCATTGTCTTGGGTCTTCTCAATTCGATAGTCCACGTGGTTATGTACACGTACTACATGATTGCCGCAATGGGACCAAAATACAGGAAATACATATGGTGGAAGAAATACATGACCTGGATGCAACTGGTAAATTTCATTGACGAAACTATGTTACTTCCGGTTGTAAATAATTATGATTACGTAATACTACTATTAATCACTACAGGTTCAATTCAGCATTATGCTGTCTTACCTGTTGCTCATTCTCGCAATGGACTGCACTATGCCAAAAGCTCTCACGTACTTCCTGGCGACAAACGTCATCATCTTCATCTATCTCTTCAGCGACTTTTACCGGAAAGCCTACAAGAAGAAGCAAGCGTAGAAGTGCCGGCTGCATTGAGCGCTTCTGACTCGAGTCCCTGTGCAAGAAAAAAAAGAAAAAGAAAAGAGATGATTACGACATTACAAGGCGCTCTCAATTCACGCGATTAAGGATACAAATAGATAATATAAGGTTAACGAATATCATCATAGATGACGCTAGTGGCGACGCTACAAAAGCCGCCACGAGATCCAAGTGAGGCTACGAGATGCGGTGAAATTTCAATAACTTTCAATTCACGATGGTTTCCTTCATTTTGAGAAAAGAGTTTGTGGAAATAATTTTTTTCAAAATGGACGGTTTTTTACTGCGTTACGTACAACCTCACTTTGCATTTTCACCAGTCAAATAGCGTCATCGAGTAGCTTGATTCTCGGATGTTGTGTCACTGATATCTTTATTTTCAGTTCGAGGAACATGGTGCCTGACAATTGTTATTTTTATTGACAAATATTAGAATACCCGTTAACGAAGGTAATAGAATAGAATTCAGTCAAGAGATATCCAACCCAGATACCCAGAAGGTAAATACGGTTTAATGCCAGACACGATATCCTTCTCCTTGATAAATCTCTTATCTCCCACCCACTCTCCATTCCGTAATTAGCATATATCGATATAAAAAGTCACACCCAATTTATTTATTATTAAACGTATTTGTTACCTGAGGCTAGTGTCTGCGATTCCTGCCCATAGTTAGAAAGGGAACTAATAATTGCGGATACTCTGTCGGTACAGTTTATTGTACAGTACAATAGTTATGTATATTCATTGTATGATACAAAAGGTAAATACGATACGAAGCTAAGTTGAATTCAGTGAATTTTGTTTTTCCCATCTTCCACTCCATTAATCACATTAACGTACGACACGGAAATTACTTACAATTACATTCTATCACTCTCTCATTCCACTTGTACATTGTATGTATAATTATTTTTCACTTTAACATTATTTCGCACGAAGTAGCTTGGATAAATTTTCTTTCTTCTTTCTTTTTTTTCGTTTCAATTAACAACCGTATTGCAATTATGGAACATTGATTGACTTTGATAACACGCTGATTATGCATTATACTCGTATCGGGTTATTTCAAAAACTTTAACGACAGCATGTGTGTATTATATTTTTCAGTATCATTACGTCGAATAAACTATGCAACAACGAAAGTTAAACGTAACTGTTATTTACACCGTATTTTCTACTTTACCGACGTCATCGAGAATTCACGTGTAGAATCTGTATATATTTATACGTATCTATGTACCAGTTACACTATGCATATAATTACTAAAAGGGAGAAGGAAGATAGAAGATAACCTAAAGTAAAGATAAAATTCTTAGGCCGCTCGTTGAATTCGGCTAAAGCGATATCGCACACGGGACGATAATTAAAGCCATTAAAGTCATTAAAGCCATGATCTTTGGGCTTGATTCGTTTCATTGGGAGCCCTTCCCCTTTCGGTATAATAAATCTATACGATCGACCGTTAATTTCTTTTCACTATTGATAATTTTTCACTTCACATGGAGAAATTAATTTTCTTTCTTGTTGCTATGAGTATATTAACTTTTTGTTTCCTTCAATTTGTATATACGTATACCAAACATTCCGTCAAGACAATCAAGCCGGCCGATCCTATGATATTCTATGAGAAACTACTATCCAGGACTAAACGATACGATACTTAATGCTAATCGATCCCCGATCGGGATGATCGTTTGGAAGCGATCTGATTAATTAATAATTATTTTTTTAAAATCGGTAGACGTTCAGGAGCAAATCTTCGAGACACGAACGTGCGAGTCCCGGATCTCGAAGTTTGCTTGAAACTTTGAGCAAATTATGCTGCTTCCTTGAAGAAGGGGCTATGACGTCATGTGCTGTCGAAGTTACCGCGAATCGTGGCGCCATCTATGACAAGGGGCTGTAAGACGCTTGAGTCAATACTGACGAGAAATTAATTATTTCACCAAACAGTAAGCCATGTCCTGATTCATTTGCACGCCTGTTACTCGACTTCGATTTATAGAATGAACTTGCAACTATGTTCACACTCCTCGTCATACTCTAACTTGTTCCTTTGTTCTTGATGTCTTTGTCTACCTCGTGATAAAATTGAGAGAGACGTAGCTCACGCGATACTTATTGTTAGTGACGCTGTCACCTGAATCTATCCTGTTAATTCTCGAAAGATTATCAGGCCAAGATGGAGCCACTTGTCAGTACGTGACGTCATGATTTTTCCATACAAACTTCGAGTCTCTCTCGATCGATACACTTTCTCGTAATGTCTTACGCCCTGTCGCTTCGCTCCCTTGCTGATCATTTTTGTTAGTTTTGCTTTCCTTTCTCCAGCCTTCGCGTTTCACTGGTCACCGTCCTTCAGACATCCGTTAATCCTTCTTCGATCTTCCATTTTGAATTTTTCCGTTCGACGACCTCTTCGAGTTTTGTTCCTTCGTCCCGTCCTCCTCTGAAGGGATTGTATTATTTTGCTGCTCCTGTTCCGTCTTGGAACTCATCGACGATCCCGACGGTTTGATTTTCTTCGCGGAGCTACCGTAATTGTACGCTTTGTTGTAAAAATCAGAGAACAGGAAATAAAAGAACATCACGTTGGGCAAGATGAGAATGAGTGACCATCTCGGATATTCACAGTCGTAGATCAAGAGCTGAAAGCTGTGCAGAAAAGCCAGACAAAACTGTCCCTGAAAAAAAAATTTTTGTACATCAGCCTCATCAGAACCCTGCTACAGAGAGCCAATTTTTTTATTAATCATCATTACCATCTGCAAGGTCGTGATATATTTTTTCCACCAGAAGTACTTCTGGTACTGAGGTAGCAAAGCAGCCAGGAGGTAGTAAGTGTACATAACAATATGAACAAAGCTGTTTATCACTCCTGAAAAAAAAATATGAAACAAATGTAACGTGACTTAAAAAATATGAATAAATTATATAAAATTTTTTTTCAACGAAACTCCCTTACCTATGAAGGTACCATGTCCGCCAGGATAGTACTTGGTGGCACCCCAAGAAATCAAAGGCATCACAGTGTGATGATACATATGGAGGAAAGTAATCTGCTTCTCCTTCTTGCGCAAGACAAAGAAGACAGTATCCAGGAGTTCGGATATCTTCGCCAAGAAGTATATATAGACAGCTCGAGCAACCTAAAAAAATTTCACATTAATCATTCATACCTTCATACATTTTCCTTATGATTAAGCAAGCATCGTCGTATTTGATTTTTCAAAAGTGAAAAAAATTCTTTTTTTTTCCATAAAACTCTTGGTCGCAAATTTGACGCCGTCAAAATAAATTCATTCGGCCTCTTAAACATTCCTTCGTCAATTACAGTCACAGTACAAAGCCATGCTATATGGTACGTGATATCGAGTGCGACGCACCGATGCATATCGGGGACGTCGGGTACCGTCCTTTAACTATCATTCGCTTTTAAATGATTTCAAGAGTAAAATAGTAAACATTTTGAATAACGAATACGACTCTACTGATTAATTGTTATATATTCTCTTCTCACCCTACGGGCCTCTGGCGTATTGGAATAATCAACTGGTTCGCATTTCCAGCTGTACTTCCTGAGCCAAGCGGCGTCGAGGCCCTCGTAAAAGAGCCAGACGCTGAGGATGACTTGAAGGAAGTTATAAAGGACTAGAATATTATTGAGCTGATAAGGTTTTCGATGTTCCATATGTCGTGGTCCCCAAGAAAGGACGAAATAGAGATAACCAATCATTATACTGGCACCGGGTACCGGAGACGACATCAGAAACCAGTCTCTGGTCCTAGGGTCTGAAACGTCATACAAAATATACATATATAGTATATAAGGAAAGATATACCTCTATACACACTTCCCCGCCCGTGACGATAATTTAAAATCCCAAGTACATGGGTATTATTAGCAAATAAAGAAAAAAAGGTCATGACCATCATTTGACATTTGGAATAAAAGAGCTTCCCCGAAACGCAGCATAATAATATTAATCTGTCTACGGGGATTGGACGTGAAAAACAATATAAAAGAGTGACGATGCTTGACCTTGACAATATGGTAGGTTAAAATCCTTCATTAGTATTACGATTGAGGAATCGTATTTTATATGTATATTTTATTATTATTATATATATATATATTTGTGTGCTGATGACTTACCGGCTATCTCGTGGACCACATGATGGTAGAACCGAACTACGGAATTATTATAGATATTTGACATCTCGTTAACAATTGGCACGCTGCTACCGTTCATTGAAAGAATGGCTGAAAAATTAAAGGATAATTATTTATATATATTTTGTGATTATTAACTGATCGTTCTGGCCAGTCATTTCTACCGAGTTAAATTTTATTGATATTACGTAATATATATTATGTGCAGGATATGAAAATATTAGGTACGACAATGGACTGAGATACCACAGATAATAATTCGATGATAACGATTGAGGAAGACCTGCTGTATGTCAAAAGAAAATAGGGACTGTCTAATGGTAGTCGGAGGATAGAAGTGGCAGTTTGCTGCTGATTTATCATATGTTAGATTGAACAGACTATAGTAGTGGGTGAACGGTCATTACCAGAAGCAACCGAGCATCCTGCTCGAATGCAGCCTAGAACCGTCTGAAGTTTAAGGCCCCAGGTTTTCTATAATAGCTTGACGTCAAGTCTGTCTCCCCCCGCCTCTCTCTCTCACTCTCTCTCTCTCTCTGTCTCTCTGTCGTCCAAGTCGTAGCGATTCATTATGTCACACGGGAAATTAACCATTTTTATTTAGTCTCAGGATGCAATGAGACGAACGACGTATGCACGCGAACACACTCGATTTACTACGTTAATTTTAGGTTAGACTGTTGGATTCTCTAAGATTTTATATCCGTGTATATCTGTGACATATATTTAGGGTATTTGTTATTTAACGAACGGATTGTAAATATGCAATTTATTATAAAGATTTACGAGATATGGTTTTACGTGGGATTTTTTATTTCTTTTGTCAAATTCTTTTGATCTATCGAGAAATCGGCTGGGTTACAGGAGCATTACGCAAGTCCCAAAATATTGGGTAATGACGTAACGTTAAATGCGAGGGGAGCCTAAATTATATAAGACATTTTTTTATCGTCTGAAATACAACCGGCTGGGTCATAATTAAGAATTATGCAAGTCTATATTGATTATTTTTGAAATTACTTTATGGCCTTGGTTAGGATTTGAATTATTTAATTAAGTGGGTTGACAGTCCTCGGAAGGATGCTAATCGTTTTTTAACGTTTAGATGTAACAATTGATATCTGTCGGTTTGTACTTGGATCGATCGAAGGGGGTATCGATTCTTCATCAATGGCTTTCTGCTTGGACCGCGAATAGAAAAGAAATAGTGAAGAAAGAATGGCGTACAGAGTC
Source organism: Trachelus tabidus (assembly GCA_030142655.1). Classification (NCBI taxonomy): domain Eukaryota; kingdom Metazoa; phylum Arthropoda; class Insecta; order Hymenoptera; family Cephidae; genus Trachelus; species Trachelus tabidus. The sequence continues at coordinate 192,648 of JARQTI010000185.1, read as the reverse complement.
TGGCCTTTCTAAGAACATAAAAACAGCAATGCAGCCCACCTCGAGGCAAGAAGCCGTGGATACTTTTACTACGAGAGCAGTACCAACGTCAAACCGTTAAATTTAATCAGGAATTTACTTGAAACGTCAGAAACATCCGATCAGTGACGAGTCGAATAAACAGGTAAATCCAGTCAATAAAATAATTGAAATTAAAAATAATTTTCGTAAATAAAAACATTTTTTAGACAAATTTTATTATATTATTAAAAATCAAAGTTAATAAATTTATTTTTAAACAAATTTTTTTAGATAAAAATACATGGTTCTCTGGTATTTCCGTTTTAAGAAGCTTTCTGACATATGGCAAATGTCATGTTAATTTTATTAAATGACAAAATGGAGGCGTATCTATAAGCCGTGACCATGTATTGTGTCATTGTCGATCACCATATGGGCACGCGTATTTAAACGACAATAACAATTATTTAGAATCCAGGTAAATAACTGCAAATAAATTAGCGTTACGAAATGCAGCATTAGGTACGCCGTTCGCTTAACGCGACGAAGTCGTTGGTTCGGTGAGTAACGTGTGTTGGAGCTGAGGTTTCCTTTGGCAGGTGTATGTACAGTACAGGTACATATAGATCGTACAGATAGACTACTCAGGTGTATGGATTTGTTCATTTGTTGTGCACCGCAGAAAACGTACGAAGCCCACACACTGTGCCCACATGTCTATTAAGGGTCGTAATACTGACAACAAGTAATGTGCAGTTTCTCCATTGCAACACATATGTGTTTCTAGTCGATTTCTATGACTTTGCCTTAAGTACCTTTGCCTTGCCTTGAGTACGTATAATACATTGCACACTCGCGCTTCTAAAATTAATATGGATTTCGTTTCCATCTTTTATCTTTATCTTTTTATTTTACAACAACCTCCACACTTCGTTTCCCAACTCTTCTTAACCGTCTGAAACGATACATACATAATGTTATATGCAATTTTAATGAATAATTTGATGATTATCAACGATCAATTAATCCATGATTTTTGTGCATGACCCGAATAAGAAAGTCAGTATATATTATTATTTCAATAATGTGGATAACACAGTGTTTTGTTATTATTAAAGCGTTAATGTAATTTTATGTCTCTGATATAACAAAATTTTATATCCTTTCATCATTGTGAGTATTTATAGGGGGTTTGAGTAATCGTTACGAGGATCCAATTTAATACGGTTTTAAGACGTGCGCAAGACGGAATACGTTTGGTCGTGCAGTCGAGATGAAAAGTTGAGCAAATAACGCGCAGCCAGGATATATTGGAACTGCAGAATATCTATGCCTCTGAGAGTATAACGTATCTTTGCGAAGATGCAAACGGTGTCAGAGTTGCTCTGCAAAGTTTCTATACCGGTTTTCGATGTAAGTCAAACGTCCTATAGTAATAATATCACATGTATTCACGCAAACGGAAGTCTTGACTTCGATAAGCAACACATGCATTATCACACCCACGCGACAGAAACTTGCTGGCACTCTGTCCAGCCACGCATTTAGCGATGTGCAACGTGATTAGTGGTTGGTTTATCAATAAACAGTGCTAAATAGAATTATGTAATTGTGCAATAATAGACAAAGCCAATGAGACTGTTTAAAAGAACAATTAGTACCTAACAAAAAATTATTACAGCGTTAAATACTTCGCGTAACAGATCGTCACTTGAGTTTACAAAAACTACCGCCAACCTGCCGTGGCGCTGCAAGCGTTCGCATAATCCACTACTAACTTTCTTCTATTATCTGTCGGTATTGCGCGAAATGACGAAAGTAAATTAATTTAATGCTTGTTAACCTTCGTATTCGTACACCTTGAGAAGACTATGGGATTTCAAAAATACCGGTTTGTCCACGACCAAATATTTTGACTGAACAGTAGTGATCGATGATTCAAAAATAATTAACTATTTATGTTAAAGATTTTAGATACAATTTTAATAAATTGATACGGTAATTATTAGTAACATAGATTATGCGACTATGTATCATGACAAGTATTGGTGGGGGTACTATGCTTGGAGATGGACTTTACTCAAATATTGAATTTATGCATATTGTAAGTGTCAAATACCTCTTAATAAAACGAGAAGAATAAAAGTTTCTAGATAGAAGAATATAATAAAAACGTTGGCTCAACTACTTTGATGATTTATTGAAAAATAAATTACTCATCAACAATGTGACTTCCCCGCTTCTGCTCTGAGTCTGGTTGCGATTAATGCAGAAACGGAGTTAATGCGCATGAACAATGGGAATCGTTAAAAAGTATCCGACCAAGAAATCTTCTATAAATATTCTTGATCCTTTGACACTATCGTCTGATCTGCTCAAAGAAAAAACCAGTACACCTTGCCACGGCACCAGTTCGGAATTCAACAAGTGCAACGAAGCATCGCTTGATATGGATGACCTCTGTCATCGATCGATTGTCTCTTTTTATGTATATTAAAAATTTCACCTGATACTCGAAAGAATTAATATTTAAAAACATAGATCAAAACAACGATACAGCACACTACTCTGATCGCACAACTTTGTCCGGGTCGATGTAACCGCGCTTTATTGGTTTCCTGCTACGCTTTCTTCCTGGCATTTCTCTGTCGACTGACATACAAGTCTCAGCGGCCGGACGACCTGTTACGTGTACCAAACACGACAGAGCATGTGTATAACGCACTGAGAGAATAAGTCGCCCCGAGATACATTCGCATGCCTTGAAAAATATTTTCTGCGTGACTGAGCCATGAGTTCAAGAAAATATTCAACAGTAGAGAAATAGAGCCGAGGGCACGTAAGAAGAGTCCAGGACAAAATACAGTAACGGATGAGCACGAAAGAAAGATATGTAAACTCACCCTAAATCATCCCCACAATAAATTAACCCTCCCGCCAATCCACTAAAACTTCAATAAAACTCATCTGCCTATTCATTCTCAAATTTTGTACTGGCTATTAAAAATTTCTTTTTCAGTTTGTACCCGATTTCACAAAAATTCGATATCTCAAAAAAATCAAAATTTCATATATCTTGACTCTTTAGTATACATAGTATACAATAATTGCTACCATTAAGTTCACTCATACAAGGAAGTTAAGATCGGATGGTGATCGTACCGATTCCTACTATTTCCTGCAATCGGTCATGTAACATTGTGGGTTTTTTATGGCGGATAACGCGGGTACGTAATTCGCCGATTGAACGAGAGAAAACTGTCTAATAGTTTTGCATACATGAAATTTCTCAAGATATACAGACTGTAGTAAATATAATCTATCAGTAATGCAGCCGCACCTCCATCGTGCGACGGAGTCTGTCGAATTACCTTACGAAATATTTACACTTTGGGTGTATATATATATATTTTACATGTAAGAACCCCTTCTCCAGGTAATCAATCAGCACCTTTTTCTACGTGGACCCTTTCATTTCTTTACCCTAGAGCAGTCACGCACTCACGCATGTGCGATTTACGCGTGCATCCGCCAACCGTGCATGATGACTCGCGATCGTGACGGAGGAAGGACGGTGAAAGGCGACCCCTGACAACGTTGCAACGAATCACGGTTAAAGTGGTACCGGTGCGCAGGAAGCAAGATCAGAGAACTAAACGGCATCTATTATTATCCAAATTTTTTTACGGAGACAAATATTATTATCAGTATTATTATTCATATAACTTTGGACAAATAATTTTGCAGGTTTAATCGAGGTGAACTTCTTCGCGCACAACACGCTCATCTGTCTGCAAAGAATGTCCCATTTTCTAAGTATATCGCTTAACAAGGTAAATATGCGACAAAAACTAAGAGAACTGGTTTCAACGCGGAAGAATTCCCGCTTGATTTAATAGCGAAGTTTAACTGGTTTGGATTAGCATGATATCGTAGACTGCATGTTATATTGTTGTTTCAATGAAGTAATTAAAATATTTATTTATGAATGACTTACCGCGAGTGAGATATAACGGGGAATCGATTCTAGCGATTATGTTACACTACAAATCCATTACTAGCTCTTCCTTTTGTGTCGAGAATTATAACACTATTCGAAGAACCTCGAGCACCTCGTCCTTCCGCAGGACGAGTCAAATGGATTTGAACGAAGGACACTGTCGGCTGATTCGAGGATCGGGAGCCGTTGGTCCGCTACGAGCGTACGAGCCAGTCGAAAGGGAAAGTCTTTTAGGAGATTAGATGGTCCAGATTTAGTACGAGAGGTGGAGGGAGATGAAAGTGGATGAGATAAGAGAAGAAAAAAAATGTGATTCAGAAAAAGTATACGCTGTATATAAAATTCATAGGAAATAGCCTGACGAGAGTCCCCATGGAGGTTGTGAAAAAAAAATGTTGGCCTAATTTTGCAAAAAAGGGGAAATGTAAAAATTAACTAAAAATATCGGCAAATTGGAAAAAACCAAGAAGAGGGGGTTTAACGAAACAATTTTTATCGCAGTACTGGGATGAGGTGAAGTGATGGAAATTGAAGTCAAGGGTGGAAGGGTCGTTCCAGGAAGAAGGAGATGGCGCAAAGGAGAAAGCACGAGTTCGATGCTGCACGTCCCGATGATCCTCTAGAACTGGGCCCATCGTAGCCACGGACTCTTTTCCCTCGATGAAGTCCACGAAGTGGGGCCCTCGCTTGGGGTTTTCGCAGTGGGGGTCCGATTCCAGAGGCCCCTCTTGGAGAACCAGGTCCAGCAGCTATCATTTCTCTCCCGTTACTACTGGTCAGGGTTACGTCACAGTAACAAAGTTGTATAATAACCCTCTCTCTCCGTTGATCGCCCAAGGCACGTCGTTCCTCACCGCTATTACAAACTTTAACGCATTCACGCGTTTCACCCAATCGAAATCGTAATCGTTATCCTTTAAGATGTTATCGCTTCAGGTCTTTGGCAAATTTTGTTTTTGAATTATTTAGAAATTTAAAAAAAAATTGCTCATCTTACACAAGGTAGATGTTTTCTGCGTATCCGCCATTTTTTATTTCAAGGATGAAACCCGTCGGAGAAATCGTACGGAAAGTACGAAACGCACTTGAAATCAATTCACATGAGAAATCCTAAGAAATAATTTACTGAACTCATATTACCTAACTAGTGTGTTTTAAGTGAGGGGCCGAATTTCGATATTACGCCACTGTTACCTCCATCTGAACACCTGGCTGATCACCTTCCAAATTTCCAATTTCTAGTCATATCCTATTATCCCTACCCTATCCCCTTCATTATCACGTAACTTTTAACGTACGGCTAAGGTCTGGAAGGCGATTGTAAAAAATTATGGTTATTTCTCTGGATCTTGTAACTTATAAACTTTTGAAGTCTTCTGAGCCGTTTTTTAAATTTCAATTTTTCTTTGTATTCTCATAGAAATTTAAAAACATGTTTTACCATCTGAACTGCGTGAAAGTTCGATGATTTTTTCGAATGGTTTATCAATGCGCTTGTGACATTGGGACTACCCCAAAATTATAAATATGCAATCTATGTGAAATGAATGCATGTTATTCACTATGACGTAAATCCTAAAAAAAATATAACAGGAATGCAGACTGCAGAATGATAATGCTCGTTCATTAGTTACATGCGAGAATAATCGATCGATGGATTATATTAAAATTGATTAAAGACTTCCTGTTGAAAAGTAATGATTTTCATCAGCAAAAATTCCAGTCGACCGGTAATACGTGTCAGAATTTGATATAAATAGTGATAAATTTCTATGAAAGATTTTGGTAAAAACAAATAAAATATTTGTACAAAAAAAATTCCTTTCACGCACCACGCTATATCCCAAAGTGATTGGTGAAAAAAAATACTCACAATTTCTAAAATATCATGAATGCATGACTGTGTCGAAAATTACTGAATTTTTGTAGAAAAATTTTTTCCATTCCCCCTTCCATCCATCCATCCACCTACTTCCAATCGGAATACGTGATTACCCAGTGATCTTGCAATCTAAATTGTCGTGAAAGCTGGCAGACATCAAAGTCCACACGAAGACTACGAAATATCTGACCATTTTAAGAAGCTGATAATTACGAATGATAATTCCCACAATTATGATTGAATGATAACCATTATATTTTATCGTTCATATTGATTCTCTAATATATTGATAAACTATCAAAATTTTATTATGTATATACATTATTTTATATATTCCAGGTGCTACCTGCTTTTTGTTCTTCATCGATACGTGTCGATATACGTCGTCTTGCTTGTTGTGTTAAATCCTGTTGACCAAGAAAGTGTATATATATATATATATACATATATACACACAAACACCATTTACTACCTCAGCAAGTTAACAGCTTAACAGGTTGGTAGTCCGACAGGCTGGTAACTTAACCGGGAGATACTTCGGTAAGGACAGGCCCGCTAAGTAAATGCCTTGACTACTTCGAGAGCCAAGCTAGTATTTGATTGCGTGTTGCAATTTGCTGAAGAAAGGAGAGAGAATTATTTAGCAAGAGAACCGTGTACTCGGACATCAGTTCACCTCAGTTTCGCAATATCGAAATGGCCAAAGTCGACTGGAGATGTTTGAGGACCACCGAAAATGATAAACTTATTGTTCAAATCTATCGACGTTAACGGATCTATTGAATATATGAATAATAATTATGGGTAATAAAATTATTGATTATTTTTAGAATATATAATTATTATTATTATACGAGGATAATTATTGTACGAGTATCATTCATGTATTTGACCGATGTACACACGTAGCAGAAAGTGTCGATACGTCCATGGGACGTCTGTGTAATGTCCTTTGGATGTTTTTTGTCGTGGCAATTACATACGAAATTTGTGAAATATGCCAATTGATGCTTGATAATTTGACGATGGAAATTTTGGTAACGAATACTTTATGCAACGGTTAAATTTGAATTTCATGACTGGAAAATCTTTTGAGTGCAGGAAGACTTGTGTTTGTTTTCTTTGTTTTTTCACGTCGGTGAGAGACAAGTGTGGCGCGACGATCACTTCGCAGTTGAATCTTGCTGAATGCCGAAATATTATACTTTCAATTTATTTATAAGACAGTGTACAAAACTATCGAGTCACTTTGAGTAGAGTTTCTTTGTTTCTTTGTTGTTAAATGTAGTTCAATCTATTAGACAACTACGACAAGTCAACCACGATGTCTTTCGACATCGATTACGAACGCGATTCCGTTAGTCGACTAACTTCACTAGAGAGAAAAAAGCTCCCGCCATTTTTCAAATTGTTCATATTTAAATAAAGGGAACGGCGGAACGGATGCATAAAATACTTTCCCCTTTTCACTCATTGCGAATTGGTCGACTTTCTACGAAATCTTCATTTCGTCTCGAAAAAAGTACGACAGATGGCGTTGCGGTCGTAATAAAGTTACGGCTTAATTGCATATAGCGAAACGTGAGTAGGATTTAGAGAAGTTCCAAACAAAATGGCAAGAATGCGTGACAGCCTAAATAGTATTTTATCAGTGTGCGTGTGCGTGACAGAAAAGACAAAGTGACGAAATCGACCCTGAAAATATCAAAATGTCATAATTTATCTGTTAGTCGTGTTAGAGCCTCATAAGAGTGGGTTAATAAAAAAAATAAGCATTTACATTTTCTCTATTATGAAGAAGAACGACGTAATCGTCGATTGCAAACAACACGGTCAACCGTAATAATTGATTACAAAAAAAACAACAGATTTTTCTCAATTTTATAAGACGCACGTCCACACGAGAAATAATAATAAAAATAACCCGAGATTTTCTCCTTGTCAAAACAAAACGAGACGTCATTCTATTCCTTTAACTTACTTTTTCATCATTCTCACGTCCTCCACTGAGAAAATGTTTCGTCGTATAATGCTATTATTGCTGTTTTGTCTCTTGTTTTCGTATTTTTCGCCCAGTATTTTTGGGTCAGTCACGTTTACGTTATATTGCAAAGCAACGATAAACAGGAAATGTCTGCATTAATTGGGCGCACCATCGTGTTCCGGTGCGCAATTAAAGGTTCTTTGTTTCATGCGAAAATCATTCTAACCTCAAATTTCGATTTTACAAAAATTACATGTTCCCCCGTTATGATGAAGCGAAACGTGCGATAGGTGAGTATTGGATGTTCGATAAGTCGAAAAAAAAAGAATCAGTCACTATTGAAAGAAGTTTTTGGGAAAAAATCATTGAACGAAGACGCGAGTCACACCTGATGACTTTTGATTAATTGTGGGATAGACGAAGATGCGAAGAGATAAAAGGGGATAGAGACAAAAATTGACGGCTGAGCAGGTAAGAGAAGTCCCATAGAAACAGAGACCATAAATAGACTGTCATTCAATGAGGTAGATTACGAGGAATCGGCAGTCAATGTTTAAAGTACCCGTGGAATTCCGTAATCTAACGACAGATGGCAACACAGACCACAGTAATGATTTCGCGCAACGTAATCATCGGGAACTCAACGATCATCTTGTTACGCGTGGACCATGCCTAATACACATTGCACACTAACTTTATGCGGAACACTAAAATTTTTTATTATCCAAAATCATTAAAAATCGCATCAACGACGACGAATAAGCATCACGCAAAAAGATGGACAAAGTGTTTCCACGTTATTCCAAAGCTCATCAAGTAGCGTAACGACTGCGAGAGAAAATTGCTAGGAACTCAAATTAGCCGGTCTTAACGCGAGAGGAAGAGTTGTTCTCATTATAGCGCTAAGACGTCGGGAGGCCGATACTATAAGCAACGCGGGTTGCGGTTAAACAGGGGCACTGCAAGCATCTCTGAACATTCACCAGAACTGTTTTTCGAAATTTAACAAAATTTTTCTTCGCGTCGTACAATTTGAAAAAAGTTTCGAAAAATATAATTAAGTTTTTTTTATTTTATCATCTTTTCTCTAATTTATCCATATCGCCAATAACCTTTGTATGCCGATTGGCATGGATTCAAGAAATACATTTAACGGCTACTCTCGTGCGAGAGTTTCGAATGGCGCAAGACGAACGTAAGAAAGTAACGAGAGGTCGTAAACGCACGTAGGGTTGTAGGAAGGCCGACCGCTTTGCCGAAGATACGGGAAAAAAAACAGGAGTGCCGCACATTGCCGATACTTGGTATGACGTTGATTCGTATGTGCATACGGCACTTATTTAATAGGTATCACGAACCCAAATGAAACTTTGAATCAGATGCATTATGCACTTGTGCATACAAATAGAATTATTGCACTGACGTGCAAGACGTCAATTAGACGAAATAGATTAGAAGAAATCTTCAGATACCGACCAGCCAATGGTCACGGTGCAACAACAAATAATAAGTGTCACAGTGATGCATTTACTGCAGTTGCATTCATAATGGTGCATCAACTTTACGCAAAACATGACAGCGCGTAATGTTTCTCAGCCGCGGGGCCTTGCACGATCAAAACAACGATTAATTCGAGACGCAAAGAAATAAATGCCGGCTACCTATCCGATAGAATTATGTATTCGAAGCGCAGTATGCACCTGGCATACGCGAATGTTACGTTCTCTGACAACACTTTGTGAGTAATTATTAATATCTTAATGCTTATCGGATTGAGATTATTAATTAACATTTATTAGAAAAAGATTTCGGAATATTAATCTGTTTGTGGTTTTATTTTTAGAAATTATAATACACTAAGGATTATTATTGTATTTGGTAAATGTGCGTACGTGGTTGATAGGTTATGTGCGGTAAGTTTATATCATAAATCTTATTCCTCATATATATATACACGCGCGCACACACACGCACACACACGTATGATGACTATTGACGTCGAATCAAATTTGCAAAGCTATTATTGATATTCATACCAATCAAGACTTCCCCGATTACTTTGTTCGTGTTTATTGTCCGTGTGAGGAGTCCTTTACACTTTTTTCACGACAATATAATATTCAGTGTCATAATATTTCGATGACGCAATATCAACAATATTATGCATTAATATGCAACAAGTTGTATTACTTTCGCACGTCCGAGATCATATTATGAAATGACCTTTAATTGTACATGTGTATTAGATCTACAAAACAAGTTTTTTAAAAGATATCAATTGGACAATAAATTTTTTATATGAAGTAATAAAAAACAGTAGGAAACCATATGTAAATTTTGTTATTTCATCTATGAAGGAATTTGACTTTAGGATTGAACGGGAAAATTATTTTGTCACATTTTTCGATGGTTGCCTCATAGTATCATTATCGTACTGATAATACGAAGCACCATCATGTTATTAGTCCGATTACCATAATAACATTTGAATAAAAATAAATTTATTCATTGTAACAAATGTATATTTGACTTTTGTCAGCTGTTTTAGAAAATCTTGATCTCTAGAATCAATTAACTTTTAACTACTCTGAAGTTAGTCTATGTACTAAAAGACTAGTGAAACTAAGAGGAGTAAGGGAGAGTATATGTATAGAGTTTCATGTGATTTTTTTTTTTATATATCATGCGACTAGTTCAGCTGATATAACAATGTGTTCGAGATAACGAAGATACACATGTTATTGCCGCTGGAACATTTAAAAAAGATTATGGTCAATGGCAAACGAAGAAGTAAAAGAAAAAAAATAATAACACTGTATGCTTGAAAGGAAAATGCACTTGATAATAGCACATTGACTGTTTAGCCCGTATAGGTGGACAAACGTGAACAAAAAATCTATTAAGAATAAAAATTCGAACGATCTTGACACTAACGCTTTAGTCCCTATCCGCTAAACTTCAGTAGGTTACATACACTTATAAATGTATGCAAAAACTTGATAAGTTGTATTGCATTCGGAATTGCAACTTGATAAAGAAAACGCATATTCATTTATGCACGACGTGTCGTACATGATGGTCCGGGGTCAAATAGCCGATTTTGCGATTGGCCATTTTTCATAGTGTTGCATTACCAAATAAACCGTGCACAGCGCTATTTGAGTCATAGCAGCACGGGAATTTACGTAAGTCGTACTACTTAAAATACAGTCTGTGTACGAATTTTTTTTATATATCATACAACCTTTGTTCACAGACATCTTGATTCACATAGTCATTGTCTAGGAGATTTCTTCCGCCATCTTTCATTGTCATACGGTAACATCGTGAATTCCCCATTAATCACAGTCTCCGTATGTCTTTTAACGAGTCGACAGAATTCTTAATACTCAATACACTCTTTATTTGATTCTTAATCAATTCCGGCAATTCTATTCGCTTTACTTTTTACCTTTATATGCAGCCACTAGCTAAATTGCTAGTTCAAAAATTTCCGCCAGGTTTTGCTGCATCGAGCGCTTAACGGCCATTCCGGCGGGAAGGGTGACTCAGATCGGGGGTCTGGCAAGAAGACACAAACATCTTCGTGTCGTGCCATCATAAACTATAAACAGCGAAACTGGCCCTAAACCGGTTGTTCTACGCATATTATAAAGAGTTGGACATACTGTTGGATGAGTGAACACTGAAACTCAGGAAAAGGATGGCCGATGGTGGGATTCCCGTGACAGTTTCATTTTTTTAACACTGTTGTTGACATTGCTGGAGAATGCCGCATTCAACGATTCATAACCTGAGAGCAGTGGAATCGACAAGGAGAGACGAAGATTTTTCTTGTGGACTGTTTTACACGATCAATGTCATCAAGGTAATATTATTCGAATACGATTAATTATAATTAGATAAACAAATATTTACGTCACTTTACATACACGTACGTATGTGCAGGGTTATTCAGGACTGTTGCATCACTTGAATATGGTTCTACCGTAGGGATTGATAGAGATAATATAAGCGCGCTAAATTCAAATGCTGCAAGAATCTAGAATGGCCATGTACAGGGTCATTCACGACAAACGCATCGTCTGAAATTTTTCCAAGTACTTGACTTTATCATCGTAAGATAGCAATTACCAGCATCGTTTTCCGTACCTCCTGAAGTTAGCCTGTCCAATTCATTTTTGTTCTTCCATTGAAGAAAGAGTGTAGAACCACAGAAATTAAATTTACAAATAGACTTTCATATGGTCCATTTTTCGTGAATAACCTTGCATATACTGCTGCGTAAATCGCTACCTGACTTAAATAAAAATATTTCCCCTTTTTAGATGGTTATTTATTTTACAAAAAAAAATTAAAATAATGAACCCAAGAAAAAGGATTGAATTGGTATGTGACGCCTAATGAAGTGACATGTGTTGGGATTTTTATGGCCGCCGGGCATAATGCCACGAGAAAGGTACAAAAAATGATGCTTCGACCTCAAGATCGATTCCTTACGTCAATTATTGAAGAAAAATATTATCTATTCGAAACTTAAAGGCAAGGTCAACAATTTACGACGAAAGGTGAGAATCAAAACGGTTGATTGATTGGTAGAAAATTATTGACATGCGGTCTTTATTCAAGGTCACTACCGGACATCGATACAATCATTAAGAAGATGAGGAAGGCTCAAGTCCTCACTTTTAATCGCCTCATAAAAGGATTCATGCGAAGAAATGGAAAAGCTTATGAGTTTTCCGCTTCTCAGAAAAATCACAGGATATTTAGCTAACAATGGATTCTACAAATATTCCATTTAATGAGAAAAAAGTTGTTCATACTCCAGAATGAACCATATAAAACAGGTATATTAACGCAAATGTCTTGGATACCGGATGGCCATGCCAGTGTGTAGTATCTAACACATTCAAGTTTACGCGGAAGAATTATTCAAATAGTCCATCCACACCATGAATCAAGGATGTCTTGCTGATTCGAGCGAGCCGGTACAAAGATCAGTCATTCATCCTTCTTTCGAGGAAACCCAAAAGAAGAAGATATCCGTTATTCTGAGGTAGACAATCTGCCATATATAAAATGTATACAGAATTATTTCTAAAAAGTATGCATTCGCGTCTTGCAGTACATGTTAAACACGCTTAAATATCCACAGGTAGACAGAGAAATGTGATGACGAAGATTCGAGAGTCTGGAAATAGTTAAACCAGTTACACGTGCAGAAATTGACGAGCACATGGTCCTTATTTTTATTACGTAACTATTGGTCAATTCGCAAATGCATGGCAGTGCAATTATTCCGGAAAATAATGAGGACTCTGCCGATTGTCTTTCAGTTTGTCACTACGTAAATTATTGTCTGTTGCAAAGTCGGTCAATTTGCAATGTCCGGTAATATCGTTAGCCAAAGCGACGTTATTACCGTTAAATGATTCTTGCCTAATCAGCCAATCGCAAATTATTTTTTAGACTGAAGCAATGCCCTATGCAATATTTAAATTTTTGAGTATCGAATAATGTATAATACATATTACATATCCGCAACGACCTATTGGACTCTGAGCTTTGGTCACGAAAGTAAAGAATCACCGAAATACAGTAAAATAAACATGCTGTCGTGTAAACAAAAGGAATCGTATGGATTTATAAGTAGCTGGTACTGCCGACAACCATCAACGACAGAATCGAGTGAAGAACAGTATCTGAAGAAGTGCTGAATGAAAATTTAAAGCTAAAAATGTGATTTGGACATTTTGAAGATGCTTGCAAGTTTAAAATATAATATGAAGTTTGATGACGTTACAAAACTTGGAGGACTTAGCGTGTCTTCGACTTCGAGTTTTGGAGCTGATTTTTCTTCTATTTTTCACATTAATTCTCTACGATTTTCTGATGATCAATTAACTTTTTCAAATTGGGACCTTGACTTCTGTCGAGGCTGCTATTTCAGGTGGTGGCCACAGGTTGATCTCCCACTCCTGGCCCCGCGGGACCCCACTTGGATAGCCAATACTTAAGCCAGGAGTTTGTGCTGCCTGGGACTATTCCTTCAGCATCGGCCGGTGGACCCATGTCTATAAAATTGTGTGTCAACGCACGTACGCACATTGTATGGACATCGAGGAGTGCGCGCGCATCTCTCCTCGAATATCTCGCGAATTTTTTTCCAATCAGGATCGATCAGTTGATCACTAAAAACGAACAGATCTGAGTGGATTTGTGAGAATCATCAAAAAGCTCCACAAAGTTCTCCAGGATAGATACCCAGTGATTCGTTAAAATCCACCATCATTAAAATTCATTTAAAAAATTCTAAGACGCTGAGGATAAAAAATTGAACAACCTGAAAGTTCATATCTAACATCTGAACGAATCTAATTAATCGTACTTCGTGCAATTACGGTATTAACGTTAACAATTAAAAATATTATTTAACTTGGATCATCCTTCCACTTAATCGATACCTTATCGAGTGAAGTGAAGTGTCGGATTCGTCAAGAACATTAAATTAAACAGGTGAGTTTGAGGGTGGATTAAATATGAATTTCGATTCCTATTGATTTCCATTTTATTGAAATAATATTTATCGATTTACATTTTTTTTTATCAATCATTATACGCTATTAATTCTTTTTTGCTCCATAAGAGTCACAAATAAAGATCTTAACCATACGTCTGCTCTATAAATCGGTATTTCATACCACAGCGCTATGGTACATGTTAGTAGTCACATCGGTGCCGTGGTCACCTACCCGCCTTAACGTAACTTAAAAATATTACGTGAAATGTAATTTAAAGACCATGTGAAACCCGCTTCGTTACACAATCATTCTACGAAACAAGCCGTAATATTCAGCACAAGGTCGCTGGACCGTTTCGACGTGTTTCTCAATGGCTCCAAAAGAGTATCAACATGCGTGTTCGAAATGATGCGTGTGTACCTGGGTAGAGGCAGCAACAAAGTTCGGTAACGTGGAACAAATTTTAGCCCGAACGGACCAGTCTGATAAACTGGTTCCAAAGAAGAATAATAACAAGTTTGATAACGGTAATGCACAAAGGAACTAAACGCATATTAGGTTCTCAAAATGTATAACAAAAAAAAATGTTATTTCATTTCATCATAAATAAATAAGATCATTTACCTGCTGGATGCACCCCGTTGCATTCCTTAAGCCTACTTTCCACAGGCACGGACGGTACCCACTTTGTACTGATATTCAAGTCGGATCTGAAAAATTCAATTTGTCCTTAATGAATTTATGTAATGTTGTAATAATGTGATTGATATTATTCATAGAATTACATCACAGGAAAGCATTCTCGTGACAACTGGCAATCGACAAAAATTATAATCGAAAACAAATTCCTGAACCATAATCTCAGGGACAACTTGCACGCATCTTACACAATGCATAAAAGTTAAGAGGTTCTCCCTCACGAAGCTGGGATAATTAAAAATATCTAAAATCAACTAAATAATGGAAATATATTCATATACCAATGAGCTTTACAATGTAAAGTGTTTACCAAGCAATTTTCCAATGCTGCTGTCCTTCAGCTGAATAAACTTTTCTTAAAGTATCAAAAAATTCAATATATTGGATTTTATTTCAGCATCTGATACAATTAGGCAAATCTGATGGTGAGAAAGGTATCCGCCAACTACCTTATTCTGCAGTTGGATGCTCAGAAAAGACAAAGATGCGGGCTACGTCAACAAAGAACCGGATGGCCAAGAAGAAGTTCGTTGCCAAGGTCGCATCATAAGTCCTGATGGTGTGGATAGAATTTTATAACCCTCTGACCTTTTTCTCACCTGTACTAAATTAATCATTACGGCGCATCTTAGTTCACCATACAATATCTGTCTGTCAGTCTGATGGCTATGGAATGGAGTTCGAAGTCCGCAAGAGAGTCAAGAGCAAGATGCGTGACTCGCGTGGCCACGTTTACTCAGCAATTGGGGTCGCCGTTGTGAAAAGGAGCTGTGTGAAGTCCGTCCCGTTTTTCGAAGTCAAGAATAAGTGTTACGAAAGTAAAAAGGATCTTCGAAGAACATGGGAGCAGAAGAGAGGACAGTTCGCGATGGTATACTGAGGAATTTCAATGGTTGGCGACCATCTTGTTTATTATGAGAAAAGAGGGAGAGATGGCGATTCAATGAAATGAGAAAGAAATGCACTTGATGAAGTGAGATCTTCGTATTGTACAAAAAGAGACAAGATAATTTATCATTCTAATTATTAAACAATTTATCTTTGACTTCCGTAAATGCCTATAATACGTTCACCGGACTTTCCTGAATGAGCATATATATCGTCCTTGCTTGAAGACACCTTCCGTCGTGTCAGTGGGCGGAAGGAGACAAGATCAACCAGTCGTCCTCGAGATATCGAAAGAGAATATTTTTAAATAGCTCAAATTGAGTGCAAAAAAATGTTAATCAGTGACCTCGTCTCCAGTTAATCGAAGTAAAGAAAATAAGTTGAAGAATTTGAGGGTTTCAACAACAAAACCTTCACTGAGCAAGGTCATCACCTTGATACTGAGTGGCTGGACCGACTAAAATTTTTTCAAGTTGAACAAGGTCGTCCATGCATTGCAGAACTTCGTTTGAAAGATGGTACTTGAAACCAGGATGACCAATGGTCAGCATGAATTAAAAAGCTCAAAACTTGAGATATCACGCGAGAAGATCTAAGATCGCTGGATATATCTTCCGAATTTATTGACGCAATAACAAAAAGGCTTTCGTGTATGTCCAAACATTAAAAAAAAATGTATCCTAGATATTGGCGCCTAAGAGATAAGTTACCCTCCCCCTCTCTCTCTCTCTCTACTTACAATAATTGGGGCCTAGATAAGCCAATCGCTTGGATACCGTGAAGCAGATCCCGTTTGGCTCCGTTCATCAACCTTAAAAGAATCTGAAAGTAAAAAGCAAAAAGTTGAGGAGCAAACGACCAATGAAGGAAGTCCGTTGGTCACTTTATAGGAGGCCTCAGCAGCTGGCCCACTTACCCACTAACTTAGAACAGTCTGAGGCGTCCTGATACGCGGTGTATATAGGTGGGACGCAGCAGTGTCACCCGCCGGCACGTTTCTAACCTCTATAGATACCGTATAATCAGGCAACAGCCCCTATCCTCTAACAAATGTTATATAGACATGGACCTGAATCCCAGTGTTGTGAGAGTTTCGATGGAAATGTCTTTCTCCTAAGAGTGAGAAATCCGAAGACTCTTGTAGATGAACTTTCTCTGTAGCAAGTACCGTTCGTTTACCATCTGCGTGAACCATCATCAACGCCTACTGAACATGTCTAATACGAGACCATAATACCATTGAGTCCGGTTTCCGAACATAATATTCTACGTATCGACTCATTATAATTTTCGAGAACGACATTTAGGGACAGGCGTCTACGAAGTTCGTTAACTGTAGGACAGCTTGAGACTTTTGACAGACTAGCCAGATTTTGGATTCGTTTCAATGCGAGTTCCAGGATTATAGGAGTTTTTAAGAAAATAAAAATGGTCTAGAAATTCGCGAAGTCGGTAAAGATCCTCGTTCGTCGTTCAAGCCTGACGAATGCAGTCGGTCTAGAAATTCAAAGACTAGCACAACAGTACACTCTTACCTAGAGTAACATTGACTGGTAGATTCACAACAAAGCGATAACAGATAAGGAGCTATCCCCAGTCATTACTCTTGTAAAAACGTCGTTCTTAGATAATGAAGAAAAAGCCGTAAATCTAGATTAAATGCTCTACTCCGATGCATCCGATCGATTTCCGCTATTTCGTTTGATCCTTGCGTCTCGTTTACACTTGGTTTGATCTTTACTTCTTTTCTTTAAAAGCAGGCCGCCAATATTATAAGTAATTTCTCGATGGCGCTGACACTCGCGTATATCGAATACGTGTATTAATACACTTTTCTTTCTCTCTAAAATATTCAGTTTCGTTATTGCCACGTTCCGTGATTCACCCTTGACAATTTCCTTTCCCAACAGTTCCCGTGTATCTTTGTGGCTTTATTTATCTTCTCCAATTCACATGGATCAAGCAGTTTTTGAATCCCATGACTACTTAAGAGTTACCAGCATATTTTTTCAACGCTTAATCCCTCGTAGACCTTGAACAGCAAGATATTCCGCCCAAGGGGTCTTGATTTGTCTGTGCCGGATAGAATACAGTTCTTCCGCCTTATTATTACGCAAGTTAAAGTATAAACAAAAAACCGGTATCCCGAAATGACGTTGGCAAAAATCAAGAAAGCAGATATACGCTTTGCTCAAAATTGACGCAGATTCTATACGCAGCTATGACCAAACATGCACACTTCACGATTAGGTGTAGTCGCAAGAAAAAAAAAAGCCTATAATAAGGAGCAATAAGTTGTCGTTCAAACAGGTTGGGTAACTTTGAAGAGACGTCGGGTTAATATCCGCGAAGATTGCGGCTCGCGAGACCTTCGCAACCTCGTATCCTCTTGTCTGCTTTGCTTTTTCCCTTCTCACCTCACGTATCTCACCACCTCGCCTAAAATGTTTCAATGTGAACTCGTACCTGATTTTGTAAATTGATTTTCAAAGTAACAGCATCTTATCAATGAATTTTTTATCTTTGATCTCAAACCCATCTATCGGTATCGTATACTAATTTTATAATTGACGTACGTTTCACGTGAATTTTTTATCATCACAGACAAACTGGCATCAGCAGCTGCAGAATTGGTGGCCGAGCGGGAGCCGGAGCCACGCAATGAAATGCCAATGGTGGACACGAACAGAAGCTTCGTTGGTGCTGAGGGTCTCGTAAGGATGGCCCTGCATCAGTACACCGAAATCCTTACAACGGTGTCCGATCCAAGAGTCAGTGATTGGCCACTTATGGATTCTCCGATTCCAACCTTTGTCATTGTAGTATTATATTTGTACACTGTGACGATCCTTGGGCCACGACTGATGGCCAACAGGAAGCCGTTCAAGCTCAGGAACGCCTTGGTAGCATACAACGCCTTCCAGGTCGTCTTTTCCTTAGGAATGCTCTACGAGGTAAAAAGAAAAGAGGGGAAAATATATACTTTCAAATTTTCCAATATTTTTCATATCGCCATATTATTATTCTGTTACCTTGGAGGATCGTCCGACTTCATTGGGCTGCCCGGATGACTGTAGCTTCTGGAAATTCCGAAACGTAACCTGTTTAACGATCTTACGTGTCTCTGGGTAAACCAGCAAACCGTCCTGTGACAACATATTTCGTATCACTAGATACAAAAAATCTATCTTAACCTTCAGAAGTGGTTAGGACGCAATCGATTATTTGACATGTGCGCGAGATATCGATATTTTGTCCTCGATGCATTTCGAGAAATCGAAACAGCTGTTGGCACCACTTCAGGCTATCTCGATCTAATTCCTTTGGTCCATGTCCCACCTTGACCCATTTATGACATTTTTGGTGAACGTTAAACCGGCGAACTGGTCACTCACTAAATCTACTAATTATCACTTGTGAAATTCTCATTTGAATACTAGTCTTACTTGAATGCCCCAGGTTCATTTTTACGGGTAAACGTACTACTAAGACTATTGGTATTAGCAAAGAAGAAACATATGTACGTACCTGCGACGTAATTTATGGCTTTTTTTTATTTATACTGTTTTTTACTATTGTTATCATTAATATCACATGCATTATTCATTCACTGAAGTTACAAGCGGATTTTTTTTTTCGCAGCTAATGACTCAGGACGATCTTCACAGATTCGTGGAAATTCATACGAATGTCTGACAGACTTTTCAATTAGCATTTTCTTGCCTGGTGCTTAACCCGTAGTCTGGGACGCTTTTGACTGGCGAATTTTTCTACGACCATCAGACGTGAACCGACGTACAGTTGTACTTAACTGAGCAACAAAAATGAAATAATAAAATTGATGGCGAAATATCTAAAAAAAAATTGAATCGCGTGTCTTTGTCATACTTCTAGGCGGTTCGAGTTTATCCAGTTGGGAATTTCACAACTGCAATTTGAAGGAGTGCGAAACGCGAATGTAATTTATCAAGCCAATGCATCCTGTTTTCAAATGTTTGTGCAACCATCCTTTTTCTTTTTGCGTTGCATTATTCTCTTCCTTACGCGTTCCTTCCTTCTCTTCTTTCTCGTTCACTCTCTTCTGTTTGACCCCAGTTGAAATTTCCAACGACTACTTTCGATAGCCAAGGCCGATTCTGGCGTGCGGAAAGCACATATTTTCAGACCGGGTGGAGTTGGAAGTCACTCGTACCAACCATGGGCAGACCGGTTTTTGTAGAATTTTATAAAAATCGCAATTCTTAAATATATTTATGCGTTTAGGATTTAACGTTTCCTCATTTTATTCTCACTAATGTCATCTGGCCTTCTCTTTCTTTACAGCACCTCATGTCCGGCTGGCTCCTGGACTACAGTTACAAATGTCAACCGGTCGACTACTCCCACAATCCATCAGCATTAAGAATGGCCAGTCTCTGCTGGTGGTATTTTATTAGCAAGTTTACAGAATTCACTGATACGGTACGAAGTTCAGATTCTACAACAATAACCAAGTATTGCATGAACAGAGTGGGTGTCTTCCTTAAAAAATATATTCGCACTGAAAATCATTAAGACGTATGACACCATACTTGCATCTTATTATTTTTTTTCTTCTTTCTCTAAAGCCTTCACTGTACGTACACGCAATCTCTTTACGTGGATGAATTGACCAGATAAACTTTAATCGACTCTTGCCTAATTGGCATTTATCCTTTCTATGGTATTGCCACCAGGAATTACAGTCGCGTACCGTCTTAAGAAATACAGGAGGATGTTGGTAGACAAGATAAGAGATAGTATTACTGAAATATATATATATATACTCATTAATTTTACAGATATTCTTCATTCTGAGGAAGAAAGACAGTCAAGTGACATTCCTTCATATGTACCATCACTCATTGACCCCCCTGGAGACCTGGATATGCGTAAAGTTCATCGCAGGTGGACACGGCACTCTAGGCAATTTAATAAACAACGCCGTTCACGTAGTCATGTATGGATACTACATGCTCTCAGCAATGGGACCGGAGTACCAAAAGTACCTCTGGTGGAAGAAACATCTGACGACAGTTCAGTTGGTAAGGATTGCTAAAGAATTTCTATGACCATATCCAGGTGATAAACCTTAGAGTAAAATCTAAAAGGAACATCTGACATTACGCAAAGTCCAGTACCGTCCGGATATTCCACCAGTTGAAAACTGAACGTTGTTATAACGAAAGACCGACAATGGGAGTGCCTATCAAATATTTATATAAGATTCAAATCTGGTATAATAATAATAATAATAATTAATACGTATTCTTAACGTACTGCAGAGTCCAAGACAAAAGCAGAATGCAGTAAGAGTCAGAGATGAAAAGTCGAATTAGAGAGTAAGAGGGTGAGTTAGAGAGTATTGGTAGGAGTAGTAGCTACTACAGGGAACGTAACAGTATCTGGTAAAAGGGAATGGGTCCAGAGTCAGGGAAGGTAATGGGAGGGATGCTACACACGATGCGAAGGAGCGAGTGCAGTGAAGTTGGTTCGATCGATCGCGACGAATCGGCTTGGTGGAAAGTCAAGAAGGTGAGAATGTGGGACATAGGGGAGAAGTGATCCAGTGTGTAAATGCGCGAGCTCGAGCGGAGCAGGAGACACGACGATCGTAGTAGCGTAGTTAGAGACGTAGGTGCGATAGGGACGCAATTATAAATCGTCACCAGAAACACCCTGGGCTGCCGGAGAATATGGCGGGATCTGATTCGTGGTCTACGCAGCAATGAATTCTGGGCCGTGCGAGCGGGGGCCGGCTGAGTGGTCGAGCGAAATTTCGTAAGGGGTTAGGTGGAGAGGGACAGTAGGGGGCTGGGGGATAGGGTGACAGGAGGATAGGGAAGAGAAAGGGAAAGTGAAAATCACGTTGGGCAATTCCGAGTTGCTTTGCCGGTACGCGAGTGCGAGTTCGCGTTATGGCGCAATAATTTGGCATTCCGATATGCTGTAGCGATGGTGGCAAGCAGAGTGCGCAAAATCCAGGTCTGATGGAATTTAGTTGGTTACTGATCTCGGTGAAAAGTTTACAAGAGGTTATGGGAGGTTGTGTTAACAATCTTAATGTGTTCTTTGTTTCTTTCAGGTACAATTCTTCTTGGTCTTCGTTCACAGCGCTCAGGCTCTTGTGTTTGACTGTGGATATCCGAAGCTCATTGCGGCACTTCTTCTTCTTCACTCCGCCATCTTCTTCGCGCTCTTCTCAGACTTCTATAGGCGGGCTTATCACAGACAAAAGATACAGTCGAGGACAAAAGAGCTCAAGGCCGAATAAGAACTTTGGTTTTCTTCACGGATTCGGCTTACCGATTTCTTCATTTTTCTTTGCTTTAATTCTCTATTTTATTTACCACCACTTCCGTCCATTCGCATCATCCCGTTGCTAGACACCATATTGTCATGGTATTTGTTAGTTTCATTATTGTCCTCTTGTGTCTCTTCTGTCAATGTCAGCGAACGATCGATCTGGGTATTGATCGCGCTGCTTGGTTAAAGATTTTCAATGGTTTCCGGGCAGAATTAAGAAAATTCTAAATTAAGGGATACGAGATCGAACCATCTGTTCAGGTTTGTCATTATTTTAATCGGTCCAGGTTACTGTAGGTCACTGTGTAATTTGATACCGTCATTATTGCCTGGTTCATTAATCGTGACCTTGAGCCTTTGACTGTCTTTAATCATTCCGATCGTAAAATACATCGTACTTTGCGATAGACATTATTTCCGTAGGGAAGCTCATACAGTTATGGAGAATAAATGACGAGCGCGCAAGGACGTGTAGAGTAAGACGTATAAAAAAAGGTATATTTTCAGGAATATGACACAAATTTAAGGTATTAACGTTGCCTTCGTTCGGTAAGACTCTAAAGCGTTATAAATCTAATTAATGCGTTTTCGTCATGTGATGCTGATGCGAGTGAGCTGATTTAAAATCTGAACATCGTGAACTTTGATCTAAGGAACATTCCTAATTATCATACCTCAATTAATGACCTCTAACGCATTCTACAGTAACATGGAGAATTCTTCAATGAAAACCAGTGACTATTTACCTCCGCTTCTCTTGAGAATTTCTTGTCGATTGCAATGGCGTTCGATCAGGTGGAAATTTTGCAATCCGGCAGTCACAAGACACCGAAATTAATTATGATCACGATTCACGTGTCCCAAAATGACGGGAAAACGATGTGGAAGTACCGATGGAATTATTGTAATTCAGTAAGGTTATAAATAAGAGAATTAGCGACTAACTGTCAAGAGGCAAAGAAGTTTATGCTCCATCAGATATTATCAGAAGACTTCCGATCGTTTTCATTTTAAGTGAATTCAGTCGACTGTCGTCAGGTCACTGTGGAAGTACGAGCGTGGCACTTGTATCGAATGAAAAATAAAGAAACCGAACAAAAAGGTATTAAATGTAGGAGCCGTAGGCCGCCGCGCGTTCACGGCTCACGAGGAATCGAGGTTTGCGGTTATCGATTTTATGAAAAGCTCCATGCAACAGAGAAGCAGGAACAAAGATTCTCGATGCGAGTGTCGAGATGCTGCCACCTCTTGTTGATACTCTAAGTCTACTTGTAAGTAATACTCAATCGGTAATAAATTATTTTACTAATTTCGTTTTTTCGTTTGATGATCGTATTTGCCTGAGTTTGACATCCGATTGTTATGAATAGTTTGTAAATAATTTTCATTTCTTTTTTCCATTTTTTTTTTAATTCTTTCCTCTTAAGCAGTTACGGTTGTCAATCTCAAATGATAATGTTCAGTGTATCGAAGAGGTTTTTATAAGAATTCTTATGGAGATAGGACACTAAACTATTTTATACATCAAATGAAAATAAATATTAACGTTTAATTTAATGATAGTTTTCTTCTATTTTTCCCATTTATGTACAGAATGTGGCTTTTCTGATTAAACTCACTGATACAGAATTATTGTATCTTTTACGAATCCTACAACATGAACGACGAGTATGGTTTTTTCTTTATCAGCTGAACAAATTCTCGTTCAAGCAGCTGCAGCTTGATTCTTCCTCTTTTGCCTCTTGAGAAGTCTACGTTCGCGCTCATATTCCTTCATCCTAATCACATAACTAAAAACAAATATCCATATAAGAATGTTATATTCAGATATATATAAATAAAAATTGTAGGTGATCTTACTCCTCAAATTCACAGGTTTCATATTTATGCTTTTCTGCAGAGCATTTATATACAAAGGGCCAAACATCAGCTAGACAGTGTTGTTGCTTCAGATACAGATGTACACAATAATCTCGAAACTCTTTGGGTACAAGAGCAGCATTCATCTCTTGTTCGGTAGCTTTCATTACTGAAAATACATCACACACCTGAACATTGGTATATAATTACACCACACACATTGATCGAATAAAAATAAAAATCACTATTTTCAATGCTTCATGAAATAATTAACAGGTACTAGTAACATAATTATTCACACTAAATCAGGTAGTTAAGAAGTTTTATATGTTTGTTATGTCATAAGGACAAAACGGTCGTGAAAATAAACAAAAGGATCATGGATTCTTATCAGAATAAAAAGAATCATACACAAAAATAGGCAATAACTTGTTGATACCATTTCCCTTTTTTTTAAATTTTGCTTATACATCCTTAAAAACATTACATTTATTTGCAGGTTGTTCTTAACAGTTTGAGGTTATGAGCAAGAGCAATTACCTCTGGGTTTTCTACCATTTGGAAATCCAAGCATTGGATCGAATGTGGGTGGATGATTAGCTGCAGGTGTTGGATCCTTATCCGACGTATAAAAGGCAGACACATTACCCATCTTTTCGAAAAACAGTTTCCTCCAGAATCTAAGTAGAAGCGACTTAAGTTAGCAGAAGAGGAAATCAGTCGCTTCTGAATCTCACACTGACATCTACTGGCACGGTTTACGTAACACTATTGTTAAAAAGAAAATCGAAAATTCATAGAAAAAGTGAGGGAAAAATACGTACAAATATTAATATTGATTGTACGTAAAACGTATTTTTATTGAAAGTCCGCTGAAATAATTAGAGAAATGCATTAGAATTTTCTTGTGCACATATACATCGGTAACATACTATGTTTCAATCGCTTCAAAGTCCTTTTAATCAATAAAGAATTTTATTACACGCAAAGATCATTGCGTCTGTTCCGTTCTGGTTGGTACATTTTGAAAAATCGATACTGTATTTGTGTAGTGTACAGTTTCTTATGAGCTTAATAACTAAAGTTGTTGGTCTTCCTCTTTTCATTTTAAGGGCGCCGCATACTTACTGAACGACTTTATTG
Source organism: Trachelus tabidus (assembly GCA_030142655.1). Lineage (NCBI taxonomy): Eukaryota > Metazoa > Arthropoda > Insecta > Hymenoptera > Cephidae > Trachelus > Trachelus tabidus. The sequence continues at coordinate 167,344 of JARQTI010000185.1, read as the reverse complement.
TAGTGCCTAATCTAATACTTAGAGATCTGTTCTACAATCAATCATCTTCTTCTTCCATTGCATCTGCTTTTGAATTTCCTGAAACGAAGATAGATTGCGTTGCGCAACAAATTGTTTGTAATACATAGTTCAAATTACTGTCAATACATACCATTGTGCTGTCTGTCATCACCAGGTATATGGCCAGCCTGTAGTAATTTACTGAGTCTCTGAACTTCTTCCAGTGACGAGGCATTTGATATGGCATCTCTAATTTTCAAACGTTCGTCTGCATTTGTTGGTGGTTTGTCCATAGTACTTATGCCCGGTACTTGGGTCTTTGCTTTCTTGGCTATCTCACGTGCCAGTTCTTTGCCTTTTTTACTTCTAAAGTATTCTAAGGCTGCCTCACGTTCCTTTTGTTTAATTTTTCTAAAATCCAGTAGGCGCAGCTGTGGCAATCTGTATATAATGTATTGTCTATATTGTGGCTTTGCAGATACTGGATTTTGTAGAAGACACAAATTTGTCAGATTCTTAAGTGGTATCAGAGGTTCCAAATCGCCAAGTTCCTGAATCATATTTCCCGTAAGCATTAACGTTTCAAGGTTTGGAATACAATGTTCAAGACCCTCAGCAATCCTGACAATACGATTATTGTTGAAGAAGAGTGTTTTGATTCTTTTTAATAAGGGAAAACCATCCAGTTTACGTATATCATTGTCAGAAAAATCTATCGTATCAAATTGGTCCTAAAATGAACAAATATTTTCATGTTACTACAATACTGTTTTCCTATGGATAAGGTCATTAAAACAAACAAGAGCTTTTCGTACAAAGCTCCAAATTTTAATTTTACAGTAAATTTACAATGTCTATTTCTCTCATACTAAAATACTAATATATACTTACCAGTGTAGCTCCCAAATTTTCAATAGTGGGTATTTTATATCCTAAAACAAATAAATCCCAGAAATATTATTCAAAAGCCTCATGTTGAGGTTATAACACGCGGATACATCGCACGATACCATTTAGTAGTATAAAGAATCTTACTCACCTCTCAGATCCAATTCACGATCTTTCACAGGATTAATATATTGCATGGATTGTTGAATTAAATCCGGCGTTAGCTTTACCATTTTAATATAAAAATGTTATATTTTCCAAATGCGCGATGAATTGTGTCAAACTGCTGCCTCAGGAAGCGGCAAATCTACAGAATAACATACATCTAATGCAGCCAACAGACTAACATGAATTTCCCCAAATTGATATGAATCTAAAATCGTATTTAATCGCAAATTAATATTTTCTTCTCTTCAAGAATAAGTCATAAATAATTCATATTTGTACTTGTATAATATCAATCAATGCTACTACGCAATCAATCGAGAGATTAATTGTAATATCAAAAACTCCAAACATAAATGCTCCTGTAAGATGACAACCCCATATACCGATGAAAACAACAATTTGCCTGCATTCAGGCGCAAAGGCGGCTTTTGACGTTATCATCAATTAATATGTTAATAAAAATAAATATCATTGACCATCATTGGTTAAATTAAAATGGCTTATAGTTACAAACAGTCGATACTTAAAATACGATTCTTACTAGACCTAACAAACAAGGCTAAATTTAAATAGACCATTTATTTTTAGTTTGCTGTGCATCAATTTCTTCCCTCTTCATTAGATCCACGTAGAAACGGGTAACTAGTGCATAGTAACGTTCTCGCGAATCTTTCTTCGTCAATTAACATACAAATTTTACGAAATAAATAAACGAATATCATATATAATTACTTAGAATTAAAACATTAGGCATCTTATATATTTATGTTACACGCAACATGTCGTAATAGCAGAAAATCACTATCTTCTTGATGTCCTTCCAGAAGAAGAGGTTATGTGGCTCCTGGGTAATCAGAGAAATTAATTTTTATATAAACATCCAGAAGAATCGAATATAAAAAGACACCAATAGATACAGACGTATGCAGACAAGGTAAAGGTAAAGATAAATACTAAAGGCAAAGTCATTAGAGAATTATTTTCTAGAAGCACAGCGGGATTGTCGCTTATTCGCAGTTGCCGTTGTCGACTGCCGTCGCAATTAAAGCTGGATGCAATCACGAACCTCGCGAAATATTATAAAAGTAGTTATAAATGACAAGAACAACTGCTACGACAATTGCGACATAGTAGTATGTATGTATATATATACCGTTATAGACACTTGGAATTTTAAATAGATTTCACGAAACAAACTCAATGTAAAATACAACAGCGGTAAATTCCGTAATATTACGCGATTAGTGAAAAAAAAAAATAATAAATCCTTCTCAATTTGAATATATTCAAATCGCCAAAATCCTGTACTATTCCACGGTAAAATGTAGAATATTATTAAAACTAGTTTGTCAATCGAATGTTACTGATATAAAAAAAATCTGCACACACGTAAACTCTTCTATAGTATTTATAATTGTTAATTCTTGTCAACTTTATTTTTATCATACCAAATAACACTTTCGATCAGCGTTTTATTCCATGAAATCACGAAAGGCAAGTTTTTCAGTTAGGCCTTATATTTGGATACGTTGAACCAGATGAACGTTCTGGAATTTCGGAATTCAAAATCAAGCAAAACAATAATCCTATATAATAACTTACAAAGACATAATCTACCAAGTAATGTAAGGTTGTACTGGTTTCAAGGTCTTTGGTAAACCCATGCCGTCGAGCTCTTAGACCCTTGAACCCTTCACACAAGTTTCTCCCGAAAAAGCTGCTTAAGCTCATCTTTATAGCCATGCTTGTTACTTTTTTTTTTTCAACTACTTATTGTTTGGGCTTTTCTTAATTCCCATGCTTGATATACTTAACTTCGCCGTTTAATGTTTTGAATATAGTTACACGTTATTTAAAAATAGTTACAATCTGTTTGGCATGAGAAACTAACTACTTCTCGTAAAGCAAGTTGGTATCACGTTAATGGAAATATCGAAGTAACGAAGTTAATTGTTATAGCTTTATTCGTGAACTGATTGGTTGATTTGCGGAACCAGGATTGTGACCAAGGTCCGTTCGGTCCACAGTCCGCGCGATTTTGACATATAATTGCAGTATTGATGATATATAGTGTGCAACTTTTCCGGGGTCCGATGAGGAAGTGTTCGTATCGGCTGAGGATCCGTCTTCCTCTATTTATACTGGTTGTGATAGGAATAAAATTAGCCTGTAGCTAGCGCCTTATCAACACGATATTCTAATCGAACGATACACACTAGGCATTAATATTATTCCCACGACACTGGTATAAATAGAAGGAGACAATTGGAAATTATTAAGAGAACCAATAAAACTGAACTTTTACTTACGATGTGCTGCACTTGACCACGAATTATGAATTTACGTGATTGTCGAATGAGGATAATCGTTGGTTTAAGGATCCGATGAGGATTGTTAATTGAAAATTTGACAGTAAAGTTGCGTACGGGTAACGAAAGATTCGACACAATAGTTTAATTTAAATGTAAAATAGGATAACTTACATTTATTGAAATAGATTATCAATATGATGTTCGATAGTTGAATACGAATTTGGAATCAACAGTAAAAGACTTGGAAAAATTATATGAATCAGAAGTTGAATCTAGAATTTGAACTTAGATGTTTTTCTTGAGTTCAATTTAATAGAGAGACTCACTGTGTCATCTGACTGATTTTCAGTTTTATAAAATAAACCTTTTTCGGATCACACACAGGGTGTGTAACCACTGTTTTGTTTTTACCATAATTTCTTAAAGATGCATATTTTAATCTTGGTTGTCACAGAGATGCGAATGCTAGTTGTCGAAGTGTTTTCATTAGATGAATGACGGATTAGAATGATTCTTCGAAAATTAATACTTAGTTTATCGTTTCTTATAAGCGCATATTCAGACAATAGCATAATGCATCGCACCGGACAAAATACTGGTTAAAAACATGAAGTGTGACTGAAGGTTCTCATCCGGACGTAACACAGTTAAATTACGCGATGAATATTGAAATGCAGTCAAAGTTCATGGCTTTGACGTGCGGTCTGTATTAAAAATCCATGTGATGCAAGGCCCAGGTTCACTGGCCAACGAAAAAAGAAAGATCGCTACTGTAAAATCGATATGCGACCAATTCGTAAGAAGAGGTTAATTAATTATAAATAATGCAGTCTTTATCCGTCATGGAAGTCAAATGTTCAATGACCACCATTAAATTGCAATTCAATGGAAATCGTAGATCACATTCAATAATATAGGAAAAATAAAAATATCTAATAACTCTTTTGTAATTGTTAATTTAGGATTCAAACAATTTTTTTGAATACATTATTACCAACATTACCAACATATAAGACATGCCTCAGCCAAATGACAATTATCAATGTTCATTTTAGTTCCTTTTGAATCATTATTATTATTTTATAGCTCGTCATTAACATAAACCGCTTTCTACGCCGTTTTTTGCGCATGGTCTGCGAAACAAAATTGATTTTTTTTCTTCTTAACTATTATATTTTTTTTTTCCATTTACTAACTTTTTCCTGCACAGGCTACAAATACACACTCGACCTTGCTCCGATTCGCATAGATATAAATACGAAAAGAAACGTGCACACAGTATATATGTGTTACGTACGTTGAAAATCTTCATCATTTGACAACGGCCTATTATTCTAACACGCAATTGTATAATTGACTTGTCCATAAATTTCAATGGTAATAAAACATAGGTTAATGATTCGCCTACATGATCATAATTTTGGCCCATTGATTTGAATATCCGATAAAACGTACTCGGAATCGTATGTAGAAATTAATTTTTTTCGTCAGGGTCAAGCTGAAAAACAAAATAAATAAATTGTATATCTATATATCAGATATATATAAATATAGCTTCAATGTAAACTTCTTTGACTCGAGTAATAGAATGGCCAATATTTAAATAAATAATGGGGCTGTTGTTATTCATATTAATGTCAATAATGATAACAATAAATATTATTATTATATTAATATTAAAATTATAGAATCATTTGAAAGCAAATCAAAAGTCCATGACGTCAATCGGACATTATTAAGGGTACTTCTCGAATTCACTACGAGTATCGTTGCGTTCCTATTTTATTATACAATAAAGTGAGACACAACCATTCTCCCAACTGTCTGTGAATTTCCGAACGTACTCTAATTACAATAGTTAGCCCTGAGGCCTCCTGATGACCATAATCATATATTTTGAGAATCGGCTCCTACTTAGCGCGGGAAAATTTGAAACGTAGAATCGTATCCATACGACCGTATGAGAATATTACTAAAATGATGTAATAACGGAAAATTGTTTTTTTTTCGTCATCAATGATTCGTATTTCATAATCGAAAGGAAGAACATATATATATGCGAATAAGCAATCCAATGACTTGCACGATACATATGTATCTGGATTACTTAATGTTTAGTCTTAGTGATTCTTTAATATCTGTATAATGAACTAGACTGTCTAGAAACGTCGAATATATCATAGTAAACAATCTCAGATTGGATGTAATTCGTAGAGATAAAATTTTTTTTCCTTCACATATAATTTCAACAATTCGTGCCATTATGTTCCAACACATCTGTGCAAATGTAATTTACGTATTGCTCCGTAGTAAACATGCGAAATGCGTAATAGTTTCATCACTTCAGATTGTTAACATACGGTAAACACTGAGCGAATAGCCGTCAATGTCATCGTAATTGGATGCAATAAGTACAAGTAAATTTTTCATGATGCATTATGGGTAATAGTAAAAAAAACATTAATTCCCTCATTGTGATACAAACAATACGATTTTCTGGTCTAATAGTTTGTATTTAATAAAAGGTATTAAGAAAAAATTAATCATAATTCAATAACGATTATTTTGAGTATGTGGTAGAATCGTTAATGATGAAATTATCGTAAAATCATGGATCAATGTTATAATCGTTAATGAGATTCGAATTTTCCAGATACCTCGATACATTCTATGATAATTTTTATCGTCAATGGTCACTTATGGTTATTGATGAAGAATTAATTGTGTCTAGAAGTTTCACTCGACGTCACTGTCTCCGCGCTTCTCGCCAATTCGATATTTTTCCAGCATACGTTATACGTGATAGCGATATAGAATGTCGTTTTCGTGTAAACGGCAATGTTGACGATGAGAAAAATGATGGAATCTATTTGTCGCGATCAGAAACAGCTTACCGTAAAATCCAAGGTATCACGATACCAAAGCGGTGGAAAACATTTCATATGTACGTACAAATCAGCGAAAGGTGACGTCCGGATCAATCACGAACATGCGTTGCGATATTTCATTTTAACAGCCGTTAATTACCCAATGCATCGGACGTAAGGTCTGATTGGCCGAGGAAACAATAAAAAAATGTATAGTAGACATGGGAAGTATTTTCGTAGCATCCGATAAAGTTTGTCCAATTTATTTTATTTCATCCGGCAATAAAAAGTCTTAATCATGATGATTAAGACGCGTGATGCGCACGATAGTCATTAATTATCATCTGAGGATGATCGTATACGTCGGATTGTGCAATTGGTTATTAACATTTTCTGCATATAAAATTTTTTTCCATCAAGCCGGACCTTAACATTAAGACTTGCTGTGGGAGTTGTGCTATTAGATGTTTTGTTTTGAGGACCGTGATGGGATTATTATAATTCTAAATTCACATTGATAAAATATTATGTAATATCAGCAGATAAGATCATAACCCTATCAATGGTGACGTTCATTGTCGCGGACTTGAACTTTTCATCGTGCGGTCGGATGCAGCTTTTTTTTTGTAACAACCCAAACAACAATTCCCAATAGCATATTCTTCGAGTAACTTGTATATATAATTATTGACGAGAGAAACGTGATTGCTTGATAATCGGGGTTAACAAGTGTTCGCAGTCGGTTTCAGTGTCCGGTTTCATTTCCTTCGTCGTCTAGGGAATTAACGCGTTTGACGTCAAACAGTCGGCAATACTTATTATTGGATTTTGAAAAATTCCAAAACCGTGCAAATCGCTCCGAAATGACGGCATCTATAGGGGGACATTATTAGATCTGATAAATCAATAACCCGTATGATTTGTAGAATATTTATGATAACTGAATAGATATTTTTGAGGTCATAGATTTTTTGAGGAATTGAGATAACTAAGATATAGGGATGCTGTCATATTAAGTAAAATATTTGACGAGTGAAAGATGACTTTCTCTTAGACTCGTGACGTCAATTCGTGAAAAATGAGTAGATGAATATCTTGTACTTTGTATTTTCTGTTTGACTTGACGTTTTCTTTTTTAATTTTCAGGTCTTTCTCACTTTGTGCCGTATCTTCGTTCGAATACTGAAATTGATAATTAGATCAATATTTCCGTTGGGTATCATAACACATGCGATCTTTTCACGTGACACTTTTGTTTTTTGGTACCGGTTAATAATTAGCGAGATTGTTAAATGTTTCATGACAAAGTGTTATTCCCATTCAATGCCAGATTGAAGTTTAATTATCATCGAATGGAGTGAAAAATATTAAATTTTTTAGTGGGTCAGGAGGTTAATTTTTTTAAGTATGTTAAATACGACTGAACTCGATCACGAAGAGGGTTAAGAGAAGGTAAATGTATCATACCTATTTATATTTTTAATAAGAATAAATCGAGTGACTAATCGACGGTGTACATAATTTAAAAATTTTTTTCCCCCAAATTCTCCGTCTCTCTCGTTTGACGTTACCCAAAAACACACAATTCCTATTTTTAATTTCTAGGTACGAACGACAGTTCTAATCTCGACGAGTGTGGTCAAAGTTTGCTGGTCGGGCAAAGCAAAGTTTAAAGTCCATGGTCATTTTTGAGTTATTAAACATTGCATCCAAAGTTACGTCTGTTATTCGAAGAAAATTAGTAAAGGAATCGATTCGCGAAGAAATATTTTAAAAATTGACAGTGGGTATGCTTTGGGTTAAATTCGCAATAGTCCTTGGGTATTTTGAAAAACTTCAAACTTATGGTATTCCTTAATGGCACGAGATAGTTGCGTGTTTTTACGTGATTAAAAAAAATATCTAAAATGAGGTAAACCTAGCTGCTCACGTGACTTTAAAAAATATTGTCATTTCTATGCAGAAGAATGAAGTAAACACGTATCTGCTTTGTTCTGAATTAATTCTGGAATTTCCCTGCTGGTCTCGTGCATCGGCACCGTGAACGCCTTGGTTAACGCTGCTAATGGTACGTCATGCCATAGAACTTGCAATGGTTGATTTAGTGTGTAGTAAGTACAACTCGGTTGAAACGGGTTTGCGTTGAAAAGAAAGACGAACAAGGTCATAGACTCTCTGGTCTCATTGTCAGATATGAAGGTGAACGGCTACTATTGCTGGTCCCTAGATAGCCCTTTAATTGAAGCACCGTCTCCATCCCAGACAGACCTGCTACCCCGCCTCCCTCCTCCCTGTATTCCTGTCCTTTGTCTTTCCGTCGAGATCGCAGCGTCCATTTCGAGAAGATCGAGTTTGAGATTTAAAAAGTATGCGAGACTTTTGACTTTATGAGAATTTTTTTATTTTCAATACCGCATAGCTGAATGTTATATGCATTTTTTTATTAACAGTCAACAATATCTCTAAATACCAAAATATGTAAATCAGTGACCCTGTGGGAATATAAATTACAAGAGTTTGTGTAATGCAATGATTTTACCAAATTTCCAATTTTTTTAGTCATAAATGTACAGGAATTTTTCCATTTTAGTCTTTTTTCTCAAAAATTTCATTAAACCAGTTCAAAATTACTTTCGGAGTGTGTATTCTTCATGATATTCATAATATTCTTTGTACAACAGTGACTGGGCGTATGCATTCGTTATTGAGGAGACCCGAGAATTTGCTCATTCACCGATGCACCTAGCTTATTATTATGTAAATATATGTAAGCAATTATGTAGATGTCGATAGCGTATCGGTTAGACCTCTTATTTGCCTAGCGATAGGCACGACCATTCCAGAAGGAGTTTACGAATCTGAAATTAAAGTCTACCAACCGTGGAGGCTAATAAAAACGTCACACAGGTTTTTAAAAGATGTTCGACGGCAATTATTCTCACGTACCTTTGTACCAATCGAAGGTCGTGTCTTTTGTGCGTTAAAAGGAAACGGACGTAATTTGGCAGCTGAATGACAGAAATGAGTAACGGATCTTGCGGGAACGCATGTGAGGTCTTATGGCATAGACAGGTTGTTGACATTACCGACATAGCTGTTTATGTTGAATAAACATCACAGTAACGTCTGCGAAAAACAAATACGATGTATAGTAATTTCTGAAAATATCCCTAGAAAAATGTATTTGTCCTAAGTACCATTACAAATTTTAATTTTTAAATATAATTAAAAGTGATAGCTTACGTTTTAGTATAATACCAGCGACCATTTTGGTTAATACGTATAACAGAAATGAATTTTAAAAAAATTTGCTTAAGCCTGTCGTATTGATTTTTCTGAGTAATATCATGAAAATTTTCACATTTTTGATAATCCTTTTTCTTTTAATTCACCGTAGTATCTTTCAGAAGGCCAAAACGACGCTGGGATAATGTCGTTTGACAACAATGCGGAAATTCATAGTGATGGAAAGTAGGAGTACGAATACGTATTTGCATAGTTGGACAACTTCATGTGGTCTCGGCATGAACAATTCAAGTAAATCATTAGGAAACATCGAAGGTCATCCTTGCTATCCACTCATGCAAATAATAATCATCCAAGTGACTATAGAGACATTAATGGCAAATCTTATAAAGAAATATTAATTCTAGGCGAAAAAATATTCTGAGTTGAGATTTTGCCATGTATAATTTTTAAGGTTATTAATAATTCTAAAAAACTTTCTTATCATTGATAATAAATCAAATCAGTATAAAGGCGAAATGTCGCTTACCCAGCTTTGAACTTATCTTTCAATAGAAAACTGTCAATACGAATTAACTCTAATTATTATCGCAATGTCTTCAACAGGCTATTTATAGGACATCGTACTAAGAGACTCTGAACTCTACTGAAAAAATTCAAGAGATTTTAGTCTCACGATAAATTTCTAACTATTCTGCGAGTTTTAGTTGCATTTTTTTTCCCTAACCTCTTTCGTGCTGACTCGACCAGTCAATCTGTTACCTTATAGATTCTCAGCTTCAGTGTTTGACATTTAGATGCAGTAAGACGTAAAAAGTCGCCAGTTGTGCATCAACTTAAACATAATTTTTTATTAGTTGTCTCTCTGGTAATTATCGACAGTGTTTTTTTAAATCCCCCGCGTTAAAATCACCCAACCAAAGTTTCATAACCAACTGGCACCTCGATGAACCGAACATGTGTCGTATAGGTTATGTCTGGAATTGCATTGAATACGGTTTGTCTACCACGTTAAAAATTATGAACTGAACGAGTGATCCGAAAAATGTTCAATGGGAATTTCAAAAATGCTAACAATGTTTAATTGGGTTACTCTTTCACTTTTGGATTCATTATTGCGAAAATGTGTCAAAATTATTTTTGACCTTGCAGAATGTGCACCGGATTCCGTTTTTAAGAAATACCTAGTGTCCGGCAAAATCCTTTTATTTATGATTTTCGTTGACATTTTACTCGCATGGTAAATAAGACGTTTGGAATACCCTCAACTGGAAGAGGTGGCTGTGACTTAGACGTCAGGCGTGACTATGCACGTGATTTATTTATTACACTGCATGCACATTGAACTTGGAGTGTAGACCATAGCAACGATCAATTAACAGCGATTCCAACATCCCTTTGGACAACTCCTAGGCTTTCTCTGTTCTAACTTTAATCAACACCCCATACTAATGCTTAACTTCGCTAAGAAAGTATTACTTGCGTAAGGGCCTAGGATACCTTGCCTCCTCGCTGCTATATTTACAGATCAAAACTAAACAAAACAAAAATTGATACAGTTATGATGGAAAAAGAATCGATAATAATAACATTGTGCAGTTTTGACGTTATAAACGCTAACACGCTGACACACATTAATTCATGATTTTGTGGTAGGGGTACCTCCTTTGAGGAAGTTCGTGGATAAAAATATGCGGAGACATCGACAAAAATAGTTGTGGAGGAACGACATTTCCGGTCAAAAATTGAATTAACTAGTTTAAAAATACAGCAACTAATTAGCAACTAAAGGATATTAAAGTTTTTACATATTATTTCGTTTATGTATTTTTTTCAGACAGCTATGGTAACTTTAACAATACTCTGACACAACTCATTACTTTCAGTTATTATAATTAAAGGAATAAGATTGGGAATAGAGGAGTAAATAATAAGCAACCAGAGCACAAAAATATTTTGTTTGTTTTAAGTACAGTGGAGACTCAATTAACCGGACTAATTGTTGTCGTAAGTCATTCGGATAATCGAAAATCCGGATATTTGAATGTATGAAGAAAAGCGATTTTTATATTACATATGTATTAACTCTAGAGAGATAATCTACGTCGCTCACGTATCTTTTAAGTACACAGTCATATGGTATCTTTCTAGGATTAATACGTAATGTTAGATGTTTATTCAAAACAACAAAAACAAATTAAACTTATTTAAATCAACAACATAGGACAGTCGCTGTAGTTTAATTTTGTTTAAAATATTTGGTAACTGTCATTGGACGTAAACAAATTTTAGATTACAATTTTTAGATACAATTTTTTTTAAACTAGACTACAAAGATGTCTCCACTGTAATTGTGATGATGTGCATGTGCCAATGTTAGACAAGTACCGTTCCTACAAGTAATAGGAAACAAAAAAAAATATATTGCTATTGTTAAATTTTTTGTAGCAATCAGAACTATCGGTTTCTTTACGATTGGTTATTACGAATTAAAGATTCGTACAGGAAACCTCATAAGAGAAATACAGACAATAAGGAAAAAGAAGAAGATTCTGTTTGCCATTAAATGTATCATTTATTGTGTATACTGCCTCTACCACGAACTTTTGTACTACTAAAGCTATTATGCAAATATAATAAAAAACGGAAATGGATGTCAGAGTGTGTATACACGAAAGGAACGTTTTTCTGTTATCGTAACGTCAGAAGGAACAATCAAGTAATTTGAATTGTTTCATCAAACCTTATTAACTTTAATACAATTATTTTCCCATAAAAATCTCCATTCACTTATACAAAGAGTTATTCAGTAAAAACGCATCACATGAAGTTAGCGCGCCCATTTAAGTCTTATGGTAAAAACATATTCAGGTGGTGCATTTAAACTGAATAACCTGGTATAATTACAGTCAATAGTTTTAATCGAATGGCAATCGTTATTTCAATCGACTGCAACCAACTTCACACCAGTGCGCGTCTGACTGACGGGAATTTGCTTCACTGTGACAACGAAGCGCTAAAAGCTAAAAAAATAGACTTTACATAACCTTATTTAAACTGACTTATAAAACGACTACCAATGTCAAGATTCATTCTGCTAACTGTCTACGAGTATCAATTAACATAGTAAATCGTATACGTTAAGGTACGCTCGTGCGAACGAAATAAATAATTGAATAAACATGAAAGAGCATTTTCTAACGAGGCTTGGAAAGTAAACGAGTGACATAGGAATATTACCGGTGAGACATGATGGGATATGGCAAGACTGGTATCCACTGCTTGTATATCACGAGTGATAAGGCAAGCGAAGAATTCATCGTGCGGGTAGCGAACTGTCTCTCACCGTAAAAGAGTGTTGATGGAGGGAGGTAGTCGCGTTGGTTCTAAGGTATAGCGTAGGTGTCACTCTTAGCCAATATAAGACCAAGTCTGGCCAGACTTAGTTCAGTACGTCTCAGAATACCATAACGATAACAATTACTCCTGATCAAATTCATAGACAATTTTATTTCTGTTCTTCGATTCTGTTGTTCGATTGGTACGATTATAATCGGGTACGATCAAAGGGTGGTGTTCGACAAATTTTTGGCTGTTTATCAAAGAAGAAACGTTACTACGACAGTATATAGAAAATAAGGAACATCTGAGATATACCTTCATTCAGGGTGAGTACCAAATTTCATTTGAATTTAATATAAAGATTTTAACTCTATAAAGTTTTTTTGATAACGTTATGGTTGATTATAAATGAAACAATTTGGATTTAGTTTTAACTTTGACATACTTATTGATCCATTTATCTAATTATTTATCTATGGACGTGAATCAGATATAGAATGACGTTCACATTCATATAAGGGAAACTCTACGTTATTGAAATTTTATTTGTTGATAACTAAAAAGACTTTTTATTTCGTAGTGGAAGTGTCACGGGTAGCTTTTTTCTGCGTTTGCGAATCTTTTTTTTACTCTCGTAGATATTACGTGGTGCAGTTTATTTACTAGCTTAAGTGCAAGTGCAATGATAAAACTGGTTTTGGATTCGTTTTTCGCGGAAAAAAAAATTTCAAGCTTGCGTAAATAAAATAGTGTCTGTTCCGACTGTCCTGACTTAAGTAGTTCACTTATTGAGTCTATTTAAGATGGTTGTATAATTTTATTTAATTTCATGTAATTATTGAGCTATAAAAATTTAATTTTCTTTTAGAATCCCGAACACTTTTCGGATCCGAAATGATATTTAAACATATAAAAGTCATCGTCACTACTCGGAATATTTTTTTATTTATTTTATTTCTCATTTTCTCTCACACACACACAGCTGTAGCTATTCTATCAGTTACCTTAATCGACTCGAAGTTTCCAGAACCGGATCGCAGCTTCAGTTCAACAGACTCGACTGTCTCGTATCGAGTATTATTTATTGGAACAAAGTCAAGGAAGTTACAAAAAAAATATTAATTGATAACGTATTGACATTAATAGAGGAAATATACGAACAGTTTACGATCGCATTGCCAATGATTTCATACCAAGCCTCGTAATCAGATCTACCGTGTATCACTCGTGTTCTGGATCTTCGTAAAAGTACGGGCTTGCTCAACCGAAATAATCGAGCGGGGTCACAGGTGTCTCTAAAAAAATGAATTTTTTTTAACGTCAGCGACATCGGATTACACAAATTCAAAGATTCTATTAGCTTTGCGAAAATTTGAATTTTCTGTACATGAGACTTAGTGAAATATGTATAAGACTTGAAAAATGTCTGTGAAATTTTGAATTGATATTGTATATATCAATTTGCTAAAAAAATACCTAACACAAGCTATAGTTTTTAATTTGCTGAAAAGCACAAAGAAATTTTTTACATAAATAAATGGACGATCGTGATGCATGCGGCACCTGGCTCGACAGCAAATTGCAATTAAATTATTCAGGTTGCACCCTGACTGTATGCATTCCACTTGCATCATCCAACCGATTCCATTTTGAAAATTGCACATTTATTCCTTTACTCCATTTCTGTTGACATTATTTTTTTTAACGGTTGACTGAACGTGTCCTTGGCTAGAATGACCAGTTCAATTGAACGATTTGAAATCACGATACATGCACGCCATTTTATAACAAGCATCAAAACAAAAGAACTCAACGTTAAAAATATAAATCATTTACAGATGACTATGACGTCATCGTACTATATTGTAATAAATTTCTTCTTACTTTCTTTTATCACGCGATTAATAAAGTAACTATTAATTGTTTGCTTTGTAACTATGTTCAGATTCCTCAGGATGTCATTCTAGTTCGATAGTTCGAGCGTACGGAATCGTAGCAATGTTTTTCCCTTATAGCGTACAAACATGCCGTTGCGTTCTTTGGTGAAGCCCCTTTTTCGTTTCGCTATTTATTATGAAATCACAGCACGATTAGACTGGACTGTCATTAAAGGCGTGGAAAATTTACCAGAAATTTACTATAAAATTTTACCAGACTGTTCGATCCAGTCTGAGATCAGTTACATCTCAGGCCTTCGAAATCTTTGATTTTATTTATATTTTCTTCCTACCAATATTTCTTGACATTGGATTACAGGAATCTGTAAAGCACGTAAGATGTTTTGATATATTCGAGAAAATTCCAGTGAAAGGAAAAGTAGGACATTTTCTTAGGAATGACAGTGTATATACATTAGATTCCTGAAATCCACGCGTGACTAGGAAGTGTCTATCAACTCTAGATAATAGTTATTAATTTATTAGGATTCGTGAAACATTTTTTATGGTACATTAATGGTAGCAGTGCAAAGTTGATAACGTACTTCAATTTCTCTGTCCATTCTACGGTATATTTTATATCTCGAAATATCAGCGCGTATTGGATATCGTTAAGTGGTAAAAGTGAGAAGAAAATCCTACGACAAAGGTCATCATCGCCAAGCTTAATTTTTTTGCGACACGGAGGTCGACTACTTTGTAGAAATCAAGCCAAACATGCAATTCTGAACAACCCGAGGAAAAGCGGGAGAAGTTGATTGAAATTTGTTATTCCAGATGGCGCACCTTGTCAGGCTCATTGCTGACGGCTACCGGGATCTTATGGATAACAAAAGTGATCCCAGGGTGAATAATTGGGCCATGATGAGCAGCCCATTTCCAACCTTAGCCATATGTCTCTCGTACGCATATTTCGTCAAGGTCTTGGGTCCTAAGATGATGGAGAATCGAAAACCATTAGATCTGAGACGAGTAATGATCGTATATAACCTATTTCAAGTCATATTCTCCACGTGGCTATTTTATGAGGTGTGTATGACGTCCATCGTTGCCGCGAAATTAAAATGTATAAATATTGACTTGACAAATTTTAAAAGGTACTAATTATTCTTATTTAACTGTTGACTAGAGTTTAGCGTCCGGGTGGTGGGGACATTACTCGTTCAGATGTCAACCGGTTGACTACTCGAACAATCCTCTAGCACTGAGGATGGCCAGAGGATGCTGGTGGTACTATATATCAAAATTCACAGAATTTCTCGACACTATTTTCTTCGTTTTGAGAAAGAAGAACGATCATATTTCGACGCTTCACGTTATCCATCATGGATGTATGCCCATGTCTGTTTGGTTTGGCGTCAAATTCACCCCTGGTATGTTTTTCAAATGGTTTTTGAATTAATTACGTCGACGCTATATTTGTTTTGAAGTATACAATAATTTTTTTTTCATTTAGGTGGCCACAGCTCATTCTTTGGCTTGCTGAATACTTTCGTACACATTGTTATGTATTCGTATTATTTGTTGGCTGCTCTGGGACCAAAGATCCAACCTTATCTCTGGTGGAAAAAATATCTGACTGCACTGCAGATGGTCCAGTTTATCCTCGTGATGATCCACGCGTTTCAACTTCTCTTCATCGACTGCAACTACCCTAAGGCTTTCATCTGGTGGATCGGAATGCACGCTGTCATGTTCTATTTCCTCTTCAGGAACTTCTACAGGGAGGCGTACAACAAGAAGCAACTGAAGATTGCCAATGCGAAGAAGCGTCAGGAGGAATACTCTCAGAATGGAGTTGCGAATGGGGTTAATGCAGACGAGAAGAAAAACACTGTCATGTACGCAAATCAGTATAAAATGGGCACTGGATACATATCTGATAACGGATTGAGAAACAGGGTCTTCATTGATAACAGAAGCTTCAAGCAATGATGTATGATTAACGTACTTTTAGGATTCATCATTAGTCATAATTGCTGCCAGTAATTTTTCGTGGGCAATGTCATGTCAAGACTCGAGCGAATATTTCGCCACGTAATATATTTTATATTCTTTTATATTTTGGGGTTACTTATGACGTACAGGAAGTAAGACATTTTTGGTAACTAGCGTCGTCATGATATCCACCAGGAAATGTCTTAGAATATGGTCAAGTCGAGTCACACATGTTCTCTAATAAATTGAGATAAAGTATCATCATCCAAGGATAATCAATGTGCCAACTCTCGCTGGACGAGGAATAATCTCTCGGTCATCGTAGGAGAGAATCAGTTAGGGATAAACTGTATTCCTTTTTATTAATCGAGTGTGATAAAAAAAAAGAACAAAATCGAAGCAATAATGTCTCACGACTACGTGATTTTTTTGTTTTTTTTTTCAATTGCAAAGGTTCAGCGCTGCTGGTCAGCCGTATTTTACAGGGTAATAAAACGCGGAAACGGCTTTAGCAACAATAACATTTTAACTTTTTAATGTGTTGCAGACTATTCTGAATACGTAGAATAAACACAAAGTGCAATTGTTAACTGATAGCTCGTTAAAGTTGTAAATGCGAAAATTAATTGGTTAGGTGCGCATGAAGGAACAACAATGAAAGTACAAAGGGGCAAGGATAAAAGAATTGAAAAACAGAGCCTATTGGAAAAAAAAATTGTTAATAAAATAAAGGATAGGAGGAATTTATACTTGTTCAAGTGTATACGAATGAAATGGATAAGAATCAAGGTCTTCATTCAGTTCTCTAATTTCGCAAATAGAGCTCACTTATCCATGTAATACGTAATAAAGAGTTTGTGTTATTTTGTCGTAAAAAAATAAATGACAAAATAACATTCATTTAGCTTGTAAGTCTTGTCTCAAGTATAATTTAAGAAACATTTACAATGCCTAGACTAAGTACTTTTCTACATAATGTAAGAGAGCTTAATCCAGTGTTTCAGTTATATTTATATTTATGTAAATAAAACACGACTCTTTATTGTAACTTTACAAATTGATCAACCTCTGAGTATTGCTGTACTGAGAGTGCACTCGTTACAAACAAACGATAAGGACTAGTGGATAGTGTCAACAATAGCCGATAGATGAAAAACATATCCCAAACGTCAATCCGCGAAAAATAATACAAATAAATCCCGATAGACGATTAACACTTCACGCTAATCAATCAAACATTCTAATTATTTAAATAATGCATTCCAAATCAATTTAAGATGTTCAGCATTCAAAAAAGTACATCGACAGTGAGTAGTAAGAAAGTAAGCCTGACTTATATCCGAAAGGTTAACGTACAATAAAATCTTTGTAAAATGGTTGAGCTCGATTTATGCCCTCTGGGATCGAACATAGTAATTACATAAAATCTTTAAGAATTTAGTCGGAGGCTCCTGCATATTAGCGCTCGCTGTTCCGCGAAGCCCGTTGCGTAGGGAAACATTGTCAATGTTCTGAGGAGAGCACTGCGATCTACCTCAGAAATTTCAGTTGACGTCATATTGATTTCGATTTATTATTCTTGCTGTGATCAGTCAATTCGCACGTAATGTAATAGGCAGAGCGCAACTAGGCTACCGTACTAATACAGGCGCATCCTTTGTTCCTCAAAGACAGGTCGGAGAGAGAATAGAATAACCGAGAAATATAGGACGCTTCCCTGAAATTTTTTATTCTAAAATACCGACATTTATTTTGGACAATTGTAATTCTTATATAGAAAAACTGTTGTACCTGTCGTCGATAATTTAGTAAATTCTTATTTTATTTTATCATTTAATACTGTTTCACCTAAGTTCTTAAAAACGCCAGCCCCCAGCACTTACCGACAATCTCATTTCGTACACTCACAAGGAGCCTACGAAACTGCACTATCGATAAACGTTAATTTAAAGAAAAGTTACGATTACTTTGTAACTATTTATTTCTACGGTATACTACGGATCACAATGTCGCATTGCGGACTAGAAGTACTGCGCAGAAAAATGACTTTCCAAAGTGGAAGAATGACTGACAACATGTGATTACAAAATACTGTGTGCAATCAACTTGTAATTATTCTAAAAATATTTTCAGTTGACCATAATACACTTGCTGATAACTTTTTCTGTTTGGATCGTTATTATATTAATTATTTTCTCGCTACAAGCCAACTTGCAAAATCGTAATAGCAGTGTACAAATGATTTGAACCGCATCTTGTTTAGCGGACTGTTTAAAAAAATTCTATCCTTGTTAGGCACTAATATTTGTATTGGTAGACAACAAAATATCTGTAAATATTGAATTTACATTAAAAATCGCTAACTGATTACACAATGATTTTGTAGTCGTTAAAGATAATTATCGATGGTAGATAAATCAAAGATTTCCTTCGTTCTGCAAAATAAACCTCATTCATTCAAATCTCATGTTTAGCAAATTTGAAAGTTTCCTGTTATCGACGCATATCCAACTTATCGATCTATGTTATTCTAGAGTCATATTGAAGACAAAGCTTACAAGTAAAAATTCATCTTATAGCGTTCTTGAATGATAAAATTCACTTGCACGGAGTGTAAACTGTAATGGTGCATTTTCCATTGGAAAATTTTTCAATAGTCAACCAATTTGATATATTGTGCAGAGTTGTACTTCCTGGAAAGAAAATTCTGCCAAATGAAAACTCTTCGCGAAACCAGCCTGCACGCCTACAAAATAAAGGTAATGGCTTACCGTTCGTGAATCTTAATGAGCATTTTAACATTTGACCTCGACACAGGACCGCTACCCATGATAATTCTTAAGAAATGTTTACCTTTACAAGACAACTTCACAAGCATTCCTTTACTTAATTGGTTACACAACCCAAGTGAACACCTCATATTTGTCGGGAAGCTGAAAACAAAGTCAAAGCTGAAGTTATATCTGATACGCGAGCTTCTTAAAATTCTCGAAAGATGGCGCCACAATCATAGATACTTAAAGACGCAGTTATCATCGCTACTAGCCAGGTATCACGACCAAGCATAACGTATGACCCTCCAATACTGGCGCGAGGCCTAAAAGATCCTAGATAACTAATTTCTCGCACCATCATTAGAATATTTTCTTTTCGTTATTATTTATTTATTAATTAGCAATGAATTCGAGTGGTAAAACTATTTAATTCCTCCAAGCCGTATGTATAAACAAGAAAATTGTTCAGTACAAAATAATATTTTTGCATTGTTAATCGATATATTGCATTAACAAAATGAAATCTTCATGGCGCCCAAGCGACTACCAGTCTTACGAAGTTTAACGCTACTGCTAGAGAGTTAATTGCGGCACTTAACAAACGTGACGTGTGACGTCCTCTTGACGAGTAATATTTTTTTGCCTCTAGATAAAATAAAGTTAACAATGCTAACTTGTCATCGTGATTCAAACTTATACCACTAACGCAGGAAATCAGTTTCGCCATGACATTAAGCTCTTGCAGTACCATAGCAAGCGTATCCTCGTTAAATAAGCACTGACGATATTCTTTAACAAACAACCATTACCATTTAAACAAACTACGCATATACAAGTGACCACAACATATTTTGGAACAGATATACAAAAGTATATCTCAGCTAGTTAAGACGTTCAGAGTAATGTTAAAGAGGATATCATGGGCAAGAGGTCGCCATAGCAAGGTAACGCGCAATATGCGACAGAGCTAATTTTCAACAGTGAAAGTAGCCGGGTCTGGGGTGAAAGTGTAGGCACGCGCTCGCGAACACCGCAAATTCAGCGGCTTTATAAGAAACTTTAAGGAACGCGATTCTTCCGTCCTATTTCCCCTTCACAATATCCCATTAAGTGTATTGTGATCCGCCACCATATTGAAAAACAATATCCTCGCGGAATGTCAGTGCCGATATAAACCGGAGATGTCATTTAGCATCATTATCTTCTAGAGTGACAACCTTAATGACATCAAAATGTCCTTGAATTTCTTAGCGCATAAGAACAAAAAGGAGTGAAACATAAATCTTGTAACTACGGAAGTTACCTTGTGGAAAAATCATGACTTCTTTTATGTTTACAGAAACATATGCATATAGATATGTATGTATATACGACTTAATTCGTTTCCTCCATGTTGATGTACGCTAATGAAATCATAATATTATCGGTTAAGGTAAATGCACTGAAAATTTATTTGGCTAAGAATACATGTTACGTCACGAAATTTTAGCGCGTAATGCTGTGATAATGGGCGGGTAAATCAAATTCACGATAAACGTAATACAACGTATCGATGTAAATTTTGCATTGTTCGCGAACATAAAATATAAACTGTGACCGTCATACTTATCGAAATGTGAATACATTAACTTGTTAAATAATGAGAAACTAATTAACCATGCGTCAAAAAATATAAATACAGAAAACTGAACTCGAAAGACAAGATGGATTTTTTTTCTTGAGAAAAAACAGTCGGGACGAATGTGGGTCGGTAACCTAATTGAATGTACGGCCGAAATCGGTGGTAAAAAAAACGAAATTGATATAAAAAATTGTGTAGTACATACTAACGAGAAAAAGGAGGACAGATTTGACTTGTAGTTACGTATACTACAGAAAATGGCATATTGAACAAGGAAAGGTTCGCGACTGCTTAGCCATTAATGATATGTAAAATTAATATTAAGGAGTTACCCGTTAATAAATTCATGTTAGCACGTTGGTCAAGCGTGCTTATGGTATTACTGATAGATTCGCATATGTTAAAATTTGCCACCAGATTGCCCTTACGTAATTGCCTGTAATGTGTATTGGGTCATTTTATTTAATTGAAAACTCTTGTGGTTTTAATATCAAAATACGTGATAATGAAGGAGCTGAGGTGGCGCATGCTGCCTATCACACACCTTGATCCCATACGATCGATCCCCAAAAATTGATCCCATACGATGATTACCTCAGTGTTTAAAATTTTAGGTTAAATCCGATGATATTTGAGCGGACCATGCCAAAGATTGACGAACCAAAGGACGAGAACGATTGACAAATATTCTTAGATACGGATGGACGACACTGCTGAACTTATTCATATCGTTAAACAACGAAGAAGAATATGTAGGGTGGGAGTGACTTTGCGCGTCAGCAAATATGCAAAACTGCTAAAGAAGAAATAACGAATTAATCGTTGAAGAAATGCTTTAAAAAATCATTATATTTCATGATAAAGCTGTTGTCTGTTATTCGGCCGGTATGCAGAATCTTTGTGCAATTAATGACGAGAAAAAAAAGAGAGTTAATTGGTAAGTAAAACAACACTTTATACTTCGAACTGACGTAGAGAATGTAAATTAGAGATATTTCTTTGTATAGGCAGAGAAAAAATGAAATTCTTAAAATTACATATTCTTCATTTTCTTATCTTGATTCAAAGGTTTCCGGGTTCACCTTGGTTTCACGAGCTGGCAAATGGGTGGGTTATTCCAAAAGTAGTCATTCTCATGATTGTCATTCATGAAATATCAAAAAGTCGATTGACGTAAAGTGTTTTTATAGAAATTTAAACATTCAAAATATACGTATTACTGTTTCCACTTACCAACTAACCTCAAATATTGACCAATATAAATTCTTTTTTGAATTTCAGACATAGCATATTTGCAAAGACAGAATAGACCCTGCAAAAAATGAAAATAAATTAAAAATGAAGATTGGGTAAAAGTGCGAAGTGGAATTAGTACCCAAGTCAATGGTATAAGCAATTGCAGTACAGTTCACGGGTAAAGTTCACGCGCATCCACTCTTAATGATCATCCTTGTAAACGATGATACGTGATCGAATAGCGGAAGCTGGAATTCTGATGGGCATCCGATTTGTTTATTAAAGGAATTGACAGTGTGCAACATGCCACTTCGAAGTGACGTCTGGAGAAGTAACGTAGTGTCGTACTGACTCGAGTGATTTTGAATGAGCTTGAAGAATTTGAAAACAGGTACGTAACTTAGTTTACTCAAAGCAAATTTGAAATATGAAATTAATTAATTATATCGTAGTTTATGATGACCTTGAGATTATAAAAGTTGCAAAAACGTTGCTACCAGTACTTTCGAGAACGTTACAAACTGACGTAAATAACTGTACACGATATCTGCCGAGTCATTGTCCATATAAATTTGACACCAGAAAATCCCGATTGCAAAACAGTTGCGAGAAAGAAGAAATGAACCGTTGAACGGCGATGTGGCGGATTCCATGGCCATTCAAAACAGGCAAGATTACTTTCGCTGACCGCCATGGCTTCCACTGACACTTGCATAACGTCTGCGCGGCCCCTTACGGCCGGACAGATTTACTCTCCTTGTTTCTTGCTCTTCATCGACGCTCGCTGATGTTCCTCGATGCTCTTCGCCGCTCATTCATTCCACTCGAGTTGGCGCTTTCTTCTACAGAAATCGAGATATTTCGCAACAGTCGAATATCTGGCAAACAGCACGCGAGATATATTTTGAAAATTTATGTTGGTTTGATTTTGCATAGGCGCCATGGAACCAAAATTTAAATGGCAATTAGATTTTCAATTTTTTGGCAAAGTTACTTCTGACAAGGTAGTGAGTGTCCTTGAATACCAATTAGCATTTTATTTATATTTGACAGAATTATACAGTTATGTTTATGCTTACATATTTTACCGAAATTAAAACTGTTGTAATAGATGAATAACCCCACGTTTCTACCCTGTTGCTCGCCCTGAATGTACATCTTAGTTTTGATTTCGATAGCTTGTATATCCGTTGGTATGACGCGAATGAATAAATATGACATTCGTAACTTGAGACACGCGATTATCATGGAATAACGTATAATCAATTGATAATTTTGTTTAATTATTTTCCCTTTTAAATGTTGTTTTTTTTTATTGTAATTATAAATTAAGTAATTTGATATCTTTGGAATGGGATATCTACAAGTAAAGCATTCTTGATTATTGCCATCCCGCGATATTTTGGATCATGAAATAACTACAGGGATCAGCATTTACGCAAATTACTAACTCGTATTAGAATAATTATACGACACTCAGTAGTTAGCTTTTTTTAAGACAAATTGTTAATTCAAGATTGACGTTAAAAACGACGTACGATATTTAATGAACTATTGCATACGTCATGGAATTTCTGAAGACGCGTCGCAATATGTTGTATTTGGTAGTCTAATAGGAAACATTCTGTGAATTGTCGAATAACGAATCGTTATTGAACTTTGCTCGAATATAGTCACACTGTGTTCCTTTGGAAAGTTACTAATATTTGGCGAATTGAAAATACAGTTTTTTATCCAGAATCTATTAAGAAGATTCGAGAAAAAATGAATAATTATTAGAACTAAAAATTTAGGTATTCTAACGCAGTATAAAACTTTGAATAATCGAAAAGCTATTACACAAATTCCTATTACAATTTTTTTTTGAATATATTTTGCATAACCGTAAATAAAACCTGAAAAGCCTTAGGTCAAGTACAGGATAGCCAACGTCATGCGCAGTAGGATGCGCAGTGAATCTAACTTTACTCCTCCCAATGAATATCCCTAGATACCTTTAGTTGCCGAGTAAAATATCAGATGGCAGTCCGATAACAATTTCCTTATACTGGTCTGACGAAATACGGTATAAATCTTCCGTACCCATAAGAAAAGCATTGAATAGAACAAAGAAAACAAATAATAAATTTTCCACAAAAAAATAACTGTAAGCCGAAAGAAATATTAGTAGAGAAGCAAAAAGAACTCATCCCTATTCAAAGGCGCGCTCGACAACGAGATAAGGACAGTCCGACACAAAATGAAACGTTGAAAAGTAACAGAAGATAATACCGAAATAAACCGAGGATGGCCGTACCCATCCGAAGCTATCCGAAGGTGATCCAAGCAGAGGTTGCTTCTAGCTTCGGTATGTAGTGTCTCCTGGTGGGAATTGGAGGGAGCAAATACGAGGCGCGACGCGACGCGTACTGACGCGTACGTACGCACAGACGGACGGACGGTCGGACGGGCGGACGCAGGAACGTGAAGCGGCATAACCGTCAGGGTAGGGTAAAATCGTGCAGGGGTAGGGCAGGTGAGTCGCCTATACGAAAATCGCTGGAGCGAGGTGGCAGCCGATAGTCCGTGCGAAAAGACGCAGCCCGTCAGTTGAGTGCGGCCGCGTGGAGAAGTTTAATGTGGAGAAGCGTGTTCGTCGTTGGCTGATTAGTTAGTTGATTCGAGCGACCGACCGACCGCCCGCCTGTCCAAAAATTGCTAACACCGTGTGGACATCGTTGACGATAATAAATAATTTCGTGACACTCGATGTCCTTCTTGTGGATTGTATCATCGCTGTGAGAAAAATCAAAGAGGTTCAATAGTGAAGACTGAGGCAGAAGTCAGTAACCGTTCGTCAAGGTAATAAACCTTTTCCGTGCCTTGCGGAAATTCTACGGGTAGCTAGTCGTTGACGCTTAACGTACGTTTAGTCTGGTCGAGTGAAGCCGGTTGGCCGCGAGTACAACGAGCACCGGGAATTGCTGGAAACAGGAGCACGAGAGGAACGACACGAAGGAGTTTATGTGTCGGAGAAGGTGACAAGAGGAGTGAATTAGAGGAGAGTTTAACGGTGTGGCAGAAGCAGCATCCGATCAGGTGGGTGTAACGAGGTGTCCTTGTGTAAAGCTTTAAATATTTGTGAATGCGTGTGGAAATAGTTGGGCGAATATAGTTTGAGAATCGAAAGATTGAGGTTAGGACGCTCGTTGAGTCAGCGCTTAAAAATGGTTTTATTCATCCGATTGCGCATAACTGTTTAATGTTTTAAATGCTCTTCCAATTAATGCTATGTCCGTATCATCTCGTTATATTTTTAATTAACGTCGTACTTTCATAGTTTCCAGTGCTCTCTTTGGTCTACTTCCGTATCCACTTTCGTTTCTTCTCAGTTACCTCAAGATTCTACTTTAAGCTTGAGTGTACTTGTTTGCCACCGGACAAGTTCTCGTGCTTTATTTTCTCAATGCTGTTAGCTGTTATCACGTTTCGCAATCGTCATGTTCCGACCATAACGGTGGGTTAATTTGATTCTTGAAAATTTTCAATGTCGTTGACAACCTCTACAAACTGATACAAAAGTATTAAGATATTTCAAGTATGAGGAAGAGTATTAAAGCCCATGCTTTCCCCAGAAAGGGAAAGACAACGGAGGCACTGGCGACAGCGGCGTTGTCGCCGCTCAAACGTTTTCTCTCAGAAAATCGATTTTGACATCCAGTAACGTGGAAGGGTAGTTTCGTTGACTGTACCGCCTTGCGTTAGGCCTGGTTGCATCCATGTCGTTATATAGCGCACAATGGTTCTATCCATCATACATACTTGCTTACGATTCATTTTCATAAAGGCGACGTTAAAGCGTTAACGTTACTTAAAAAACGCGTTGTTTACAATTTTCACTAATTTAGTTGACTCGATTACTTATACGAATCCTTTGAAACAATTCACAAATTAAACACTCCACATTCTACAGAAGGCACACAAATTGGTAGACGGAACAAGCTTTATGATAATTACAAAAATGCCCGCGACAACAAAACATAGATATAAAAATTCGTGTGACTTATTAGCAATCATTTTAATTAACGAGCTCATTTAACCATTACAACTGATTTTGAATTTCATTTCATCTAAGCTAACTGAGTTGGACGCTTCCACGCTATTGTCATTCCGTTTTCTTTTTTGGGTGGAAGTTCGAGCGCAATTAGCTGAAATCTCGTTTCGCACCTTTACTCTGCCGAAAACACGTAAACTTATGTCCAGGTTGAACTTCGTCCTAAGAAGTAGCGCGCCAACGTAACGCGCTTGTATAACAGATTAACTTCCGGTGCAGCCGGCATGGCGCTTCCGGCGAAGACTGGAAGCGTTGGACGTAGAGAGACAGAGTGAAATAGAAGATACGCACGCGAGATACCATGAGGGACTTTCCTTCGTACTTTCTCCCTCCCTACTTGAATCCCATGTGAGAACTCTTAATCTCCTTAACAGACATTCAAGGAACGAACACACCAGCCACGGAATTACGTGGACGTCGAAGCAATTGGAAACGTTGCATAAAAACGCTGTTACGAAGACAGAGGCGTGGCCTGATATTCGAAGAAAAATCTCTCTCTCTCTCTCTCTCTCTCTCTCTCTCTCCCTCTCTCTCTTTTTCTTTCTCTGACTCTTACAATCGTAAACTTAAACCGAGATCAAGTATAAATTCAGCCTGATAATACGGCCGCCTTGATGCATTATCATTGCGTGACGTAACAATGATCGTCACTAAAATTCACCTATTAGAGATTGCGAAAGGTGAGCTTCCGAAATAAAAATGTAAGATACTGATTTTTTTAATTTCTTTTTTCGGTCAAATTAATGCAGTGATTTATATTTTTTCAAACTTAGTTCCAATGGTATCAAAGTATCTGGACTAGAGCCCGTCGGACATTTCCATTCACTTGAAATGGAGGCTTTCGAATATTCGCGGTGTCAACGTACGGGGTGAACTTTATCTGAACTTTTTTTTTCCTTTCCTCAGAGTTTATCGATGACGTCCGAGTCTCATGGATGATTAACGCGTTTATCGAAAAAGACGAGAACAGGATGAAGGCTTTGATAACAGTTTCCTCAGTAACCGTATCAAAACTTTAAAGGAGGTTATATTGCTCTAAACTGTGGTACTGTCTTCCAGAGACCCAGTCACCTTACCACCCAGGAACCTAATTCACAAAACTGCTTGATGCTTTGTACGAGGGCTGTGGAAGTCTAGTATAAAAAAAAATCAATATCAAAATGCCACATGATACACGAAACGCGAGCAGCGACCCACATGCGTATCGAGCACGTATATGCTTCCTTCAGGCAGGGAACGCACGTGCGCCTGGGATTAAAATCATACGAGAAAGGCACACGACACACAACTGGCGTCTACTCATTGTACGTTGACTATCATGATAGTGTCAGTCACATGAGCATTAACTCACGCGTTTGCCCATCTGTATATGAGCATACTCATTTGCCGGAACGAGCCTCTCCTAACCGGCTTACCAAGCGCTTTTCATTTAACGAAATTGTATCGTTAACGTCCCTCTGCAGGAGGATCTCCTTGCTATATTATCTTATTTTTTGTTTTAATATTACATTTACTTCTAGCTATTCTTCTTAATCTTTGACTTCCTGCACAGAATCGTATCAATATTCAGGTTATAGTTAAAAATCAAAGATAGCGATACCTCTGAGAAAATAGATACGTTACTGAACGTCATAGATGTCAAGTTGAGGAAGTGACGTCACAACGTCAATTACGATGACGTATTATTTGTGAAAACGAGTAAGAAGGGACTCGAGAGTTTGCTCAGAGTAACGAAGCAGAAGAGGAACCGACAATAAAGGAATCGGCCATGCTCAGGGAAGAGTCTCCTAGTTTTTTTATATTTTTTTCTCTCTAGTTTCTCTGTTTTTTTTTGTGTTTGCGAGTTTATGTCTGGGGTTTTTCGCTAGAGAGGATGAGGACAGGTCTGCTTGGTATTCAGCGGCATTGGTCTCGCGAGTCATCTAGGCGCATTTCTCCTAGGCAAACCTCTCTCGATCGACGATTCCTCTTATGTAAGGTTGGCTGGGTACTCCGAAGAAAAAAGAACTCCGAGAAAGTAACCAAATACTTGTTTTCTGACATGGGACACAGGGTTACGCGAGCATTGTGTTTACTGTACTTACGCCATTGTCCTATTACTTGGCCGATACTTGTGAACCGGCATTGAATATTCTGAATGGTCTGCATTGTTTTTCAAATCTACATATTTCTTAGGGAAACCATCGTAGATCCTTTGTCTTACGATATTCATGCCTTATTAGTGGTTTTCCTGTAGAGTACTTTTTTTTGGTCATGAAACAATAGCAAGTAACCGCAGAGAAATTGTTTTGGCCTCGGTTTACAGTCTTGAGTTGATTGTTTTTTTTTTCCTTTGATTTTAGATATTAAACAAGTGACTATTCAGACTTGATTTTATTGGTTTGTTATCGTAATATCGTGACGCTATGACGACCTGGCAATGGCACGCTCAAGGGTTTTTATGATCTATTGAAATATTCTATGATGTTAAGCCAGAACGTTCTGACGACTGCGGACGTCTCCTTGTATATTTTATCATGTTCGATATTAATAGAACACCGAGTAGATACATTCTATCGCTAAATACCAGATGTCTGTCTACAAACCATTGATGATAAGCGTCGCGCTGCATTACTCTGTTATGTGTATGCGCAGGCACGTGGTACGTACACCCTGTATGCTTGTTTCTTGTTCCTGGTTCGTCTCCTGGAGGAGGGACACGTGTCTACCTAGGTTCCCGAAGTAGTCGTGAATATGTTTGCTACTCTTTACGCCATTGCACGAATTTAATTCTCTTCTTTTTGGAAAATTATCGCAAAGCAATGTGTACATGTTATTTGTTAGGGGAAAAGATTTTTTAAAATAAAAATTGATAAATTCTTTGAATCATGTCGACGTTCGTCTGGTTTGATTGTAATAAGTTTTTGAATACTTGTGCATTTGCGACTTTGCAGATATTGCACAAGAATTGCGTGCGTATGCCGAAATAACTTGACGTCTTCTGGTACCGTACAGAAATACCAGGTTAAACTCACAGACGTTAAGTAAGAAAATATAAATCTGCGCCATATGCAAAATCTCATTGAAATCGATCCTTTTGCTCGTAAGATACATTGCATTTATGGATTCGTTACACGTTTTGGAGCTTCCGATTACGAGTGACATGACTGTTGTTTATAAAAATTGTTTTTACCCTTGTGTTACAGAAACATCAAGATGACGAGTATTGTGGCAGATCTGGTGCACGGCTACAGGGATCTCATGGACAATAAGTCTGGTGAGTTTGATGAAAAAATTCGTCTTTACAAAAACATATTTTTTCTTTATGAAAATATTACCTCTTTCAATTATTCATCTTCATTCTAGACTCGTATTGCAAAATTATCCTATGTCCTCAGGGTCATCACGGCCATCTTCTTGTATAGGATTCTTTTTTTTGATTTGCACGCCTCCTACACGTACCACCTTATGAAATCGTCATCGCCTTCGCTTTCCTATACTGACCATAATCTACAGGAACACTTTCGAAATGGAATACGTGTCGCATCCGCACCGTACGACAATACATTTTTACATGTTATATCAATAGAACGTTACGCCAGCGATGTACCACGAGCTGTGACGTATGATGAAGGTTGTACCAGGTTCTGAAACAGAGATGCAAAGTACAATCGTTAATCAGATCAAACTTTATAGGTTAATTCGACTAATGCCTCAGGTCACTGTGGCAATAAGTGAAATTAGCGGAATGCTTATACGTATTGTAACCAACCCGGACCACGTTCACGGGAAAGTTTGGAAAGATTCCTACAAACTACCGAAGGACATGGCTGCGTCATGGGTGCCTGGTAAAATTTGGCGAGAGTACAGCAGCGACTTGAGAAGAGCAAAAGAGAAATAAAAGATTACGTAAGGCCACGTATACATCATCCCGAAGAAAGTGGATCAAAGAGAAGTTTTCATGAGGATGCCATCTAAGTCTACGCACCGGGTATAGGGCACGTTCGATTTTTTTTTCTTTTAAAAAAAGAATTCATCCCAGCCGCCACTCTCACAGTTGGCTTAGGCCGAGTTCATTTTAGTCGATTGGATACCTCGGTCAGCCGGAGCCCAGTATCGATCCTCGATCAATCGTTGAACCCGTGACTGCCTTTTACGGAATCGTCTCGATGACGACGATGACGTCCTCGATGTCATCGTTCCCATTGGCAATGCGAAGGAAGTTCCTGTGAGAATCCGTAAGGTATGCGCGCGAACCGGCATTGCGTGCTGTAACGGGTGTTGCTTATTTAGCCGCTTTCACCGAACTTTGAGTGCCGAGTGAAAATTCGTTTCGCTCGATGTACTCCTGAAGACGAGGTGTACACAGTCAGTCGGATAGGTTAGGTTACGGGTAATGCTTATCTGTAATTACAAGGAATTTCTGTACGAAGGTTATTTCTTGTAGGTATTATTAGGAAAAAAGAAAAAATGTCTTAAGACGAGTTCTCATGTAACGATGTGCGTCAAGGATTCATGGAAATCAGCGAAAGAGGCTTTCTGTTACTCGTCCAATGATATGAAAGGCAATGATACTTTAACGGCCGGCTCCAACTCTCAGGAAGGAACTTTTGGTTACCGAGCAGTCGAGCGTTCCAGCCATTCCAGCAAATTGCTCGGCACGGAGTCAGCATCGTTGCGCCATCGAAGAAATTTCGCTTGTTCCCGACGTATAAACTACTTCGGCCGACGCAACGTCGTGACGTTTTCGGAACGGTGCTCGTGTCTCGAGAATATATCGATTAAATAGTACGTTGAATACGTTTGCGTTTTTGTAATCGGTATGGGTCAATCGAAAACCATTGCAAATGCCTGGTCGTGCAGTTGCGGCCATCTTGAATTTTTAATCATAAGCTTAACCAGCGCCGCACTGGACTGCGGTAGAGATTTTAAGAAAGCGGAGATCATCATTATGTATGAAATAGATCCTTACCAGACAGCAAGTCGATGTTCGTGTTCACGATAAATTACATGTCATCATCAAAATGCTTTTGCGATAAGGCGGCATGCATTTAAAAAAAGTAACAGGCTCATGAAAATGGTTCCGCGTGTTATCACGATAAGAAATATTCAGTGGTGATAAATTGGGCCAGCTGATTCATGACTTGTATTATAAATTTTTTTCTCGATATTAACCCTTATCACAACTTCAACGCTTGTGCCGCTTGATTGAGTTCTTGGGATATTGAACAATCGGTGACAGCAGATTAGAAAATTGTATAAAATCGTCGGAGATATCGTTTACTTTGCTCCATCGGGCGTTATCAGTGGCGAGCGATTATTTCTTAGAATTAGTTCATCTTATAATCCTGTGCTTTTCTCTGCGTTACTTATCGCATTGGAAATATTCGAGGCGATTTACCTGCCCGCAGCGAATTTCATTTTTCTAAGACTCAGCGACCTAGAAGGATGTAACCGGATAAAATATTCATCGAGCATTCTGATATAGGGAAGAAAACCTTGTGTATAATTTATTGAGACATGAAAACTTGATGTTCCTTTTTAAAAACGGGAGGCTGTCATTATCTACGTACTTATTACGTACAAATAATTTCAGAAAATCATCCTCTTCAAGTATCTCAAATTCCACGATAACCTTCACGATTATTATTCTGATGACTTTGGTCACTTGTCATACAATGACTGCAAGTATAATAAAAATGTAAATGAGACAATGGCACAGTGCAAGCTCATTAATGGTAAATGATACCAGTGAGGATCTATGTATCTGTGATCTGACGTACGTCATTCTAATACTCGTCTGTGTACGTCACTGTACGAAGAGGGAATTTACAGAAGCATATACAGAATGAAGAGGTTCATTAAATATATTTTATTTAGTACTAGCAGGACAATACGAACAGTAATAGAAAGATGGAGGGATAAGGAATAAGAATTATATATGAAAAATGTGCATAGTGATATGGATAACGGATTGCTGGTTTAATACAAATTTTTCATAGGCCAGAAACTTTAAGGGCAGTCCACATTGTCGCATTTGCCATTGTCCTACCCTTACCGGGCGCCGCTTCTAATTACTGCATTGTTACCAGGAAATAGGTGGAACGAAGAGAAACGGTCTGCACTAGGTTGGATATGTGCAAGGCGTCCCCGACGCCACTCATGCTCACTCGACAGTTCCTAATCACTCGTAAACTCAAAACTCACAGGCACTCGAGCACAGAAACTGCACATACATTTGCGTGGAATCGGTTCGCATGGAAAACCTACACCGAACCTGACCTCATCTATTTCCATTTCAATCGCTCCGTTCAGGGCTTCCAGGTCGCCGCCGTACCACATATCGCTTCTAGCGTCGTTCCTGTCTCCATGATCATCGTGATTCCCATCATCGGGTGGCTCCACCTCGTTCGCCTTCCTCGAGACAATACAGCTCATACATATTAACTTGAATGTTGATCCTTGTTTTTTTCTTTCACATTTGGGGGATTTATTAATTCGAAGCGACTCCTTGACTCTCTTAATGTCAAGTAACTAAGTGATCTGTATTTTTATTTTAGATCCCAGGATCAAGGATTGGGCCATGATGAGCAGCCCCTTTCCCACTCTAGCGATATGCCTGTCATACGCATACTTCAGCAGGGTTCTGGGACCCAGGTTAATGGAGAACAGAAAGCCATTCGACCTACGTGGGATACTCATCGCCTACAATCTCATTCAGACCCTCTTCTCCACGTGGATCTTCTACGAGGTGAGACTCACTCATGAGCCCAAAAGGTCCAGGATCCCTACAGTAGCGAAAATAGCCACGTGATTCCATAATCACCTCGCAACCTACATATTTAACGGGGTGTGGATCGAATTCGGTGCGCGTTTAGCATGTCGCGTGCATACTGTTGTACAGTTATACACGCATGCGACAGTTGCCAGCACGTACGGGTGCAGATACAGAGCGTTCAAGAAGTATGTAACCTATTGTATATAGCGTAAACTAGCTTAACCTATCCTAAAGTAATTGTACGTTATAGTCACTGCGTCTCCTTGCGAAGGTCTGCGTCCCAGATGACTGAAGTATTTCCATCTTTATATCTCGACAGTCGAGACAAGCATTGAACGATAGAAAAAGTTTGATGATGCAGACGCCTGTCCTGCCGGTAATCTTTGATACTTAAGATGCAGAAGATTTTTTGCGCGTTAATTTAACGTATTATTAATCAATGTTACACACGTATCCTATATCTGTGTCTTCAATGAAATCACACGCAGCGACACTTTGAATTCAACGGCCTGCCAGACTTTTACGTAATCTCATTTGCCGTCCCTAAGGACGTCTACGCGATCTTCCTAGATTACATCCTTCATGCTTCATCAGCTAATTAACTGTTTAACTTGTTAGCTGGTGAGCTAGTTCCTTGGTTAGTTAACTGCTTAGTAACTGGTCGGGTTCACACCGGTGTAAATGAGTTGCTTTCCTTGGATCCGACAATAGAAAAGGAGAAGGTGCACGACGAGGAGGATTGAGGACGTGTGATCAAGTGTGTGGAGGAGGCTATTCGAAGTGGTACCTACCTCAGTATTGCACTTCTGGTCTTTCTCGAATGTCTCTTACCTGGTCAATGCACGTAGATCGATCCGGATATCCGTTGAGCCTTCTTGAGATCTTGACGACAGCTCGTTCACAGCTCGCTACTTCATCTTCAGGAGTAAATAGGTTTTAGGATGTAAAATTGAGCCGTGAAGAATTTTACTGTAAGTCGTGTAATCTTAATATGTAATTCAGGCTGTTTGACTTAATTTTCAGTGAGTATCGATCGTATCCGTCTTATGATCTTTTATTGACGCGTACATGGAGACCAGAAAAGCTCATGGCGGTGCAGCATCGCGAATAGTCGCTAAGTGCAAATCGGCCTTGACACATAACTCGCTTCGATAAATTTATACTGCGGTCTCGTTAGGACTCGAGCGAGTAAAATATATTTGTCCATCAGGATTTCATTGCATTCATGAAACTAAGTTCGATTGCGCTTGTGCACTTGGAATTGTCTAATTAATGCGTTTGGATTTCTCAATGTTATTCGTCGCACTCGTTCGCACGCTCATTTTCTACGGTCTGACATATATTATACGACGTTTTACGAAAATATGCGATTACGTCGTTATGACATTAATATGTAAATCAGAGAATTTTTTTTTCACTCAGACATTAGACGCGTGATTATAATCGTTATCGTTGACGCCATACCTATGTTGAAGACGCTAAAAGAAAGTGACTAAATTTGAGTAATTAACAGGAATCATAATGAGTCTTGCACAGTAAACATATTTCTAAGTGATATGTATTGACAGGAGGTAGACAAATAATGTGACTTGGCGTAAGTCATTAAGATACATGTTTACAATTGTATGCGAATTCTTACAAGTCATAGTAAATGAAATTACGTTTTTTCTTTTTCGTATTTTTACTACTACTGTGGACGTCATTGACGGAATTCGTTGGTTATAAGATTTAACAAGTCTCGTGTAGTCTGCGCTATTAAAATATTATTTGAAAGTCTTGAACAGCTATTTAAAGTCATGAATAATCAAACGTTTTACTCTGACGAGAGACAAATAGTTGCTTGTCACGTATCTTGGAACATTTTTTTTTTGGTTTTTTTGGAAGTCTCACGAAATTTCTCCAAACGTCAGTATCCCGTGGACTCAATTTTTTTTAGCGACTGTTACGGAGCTAATGACGTAATTAAATTAATCAAACGACACTCGGCAATTTTTAATTTATTCTTGATGCATAATTCATTGTAATTTACCTATTTTTTTTTCTTTCATTTTTCAGTACCTGATGAGCGGATGGGCGAGGGGCTACAGTTTCCGGTGTCAGCCAGTCGATTACTCCAATAACCCTATGGCACTGAGAATGGCTAACACATGTTGGTGGTATTATTTCAGCAAATTTACCGAATTCTTTGACACGGTGAGAAAACATTTTGTGCAAATTAAAAGTTTTTTTCGTGTTAACATTTAGCGTCCGAGATGTATACGAGAGGCTATGAAATTTCGAATGTTTTTAAACACGATCACGTGGTCTCCTCTTTCTACTCGGCCTGAAGACTCCGATTAATCATCGGTCAATCATGTTGCACGAAGAACTTTGTGAACGAGAGTAATAGACACCAGACGGAAATCTTATAATGGGAAACGAGTTTCTTGTGTTTTTCCTTTATTCGATACCGCACGATGGTTTTCATTTACGCATCGCACCTCGCGGAATTAACTGCCAAGGATACGCGTCTACGTTTACATTGACGCTCGCGTAATATTGAAATAGCATACCGATAATCGTCGCAAAGGACAAAAGAGCCAATGGAAGTTGAAGATGTGCTAAATTGCTACGGAATAATCATAGACACCTGCGTGTACGACCGATGAACTTTGACCCGGAAATTGTAGCGAAGCGACAAACGGCTTCACGGGCTCTTCTGTGCTCTGGTTAAAGCTACGTCATTGGTTAGCAGCTAATAATCTAGCTTCAGCCAAGTGCTCTCAAGGTTTTGCTTCTTGACCCATAATTGACTCTTGTACCGATTACGTACTTTGATCGTGAAGCGATTTATACTCTGGTATAAAATAGAAGAGGAGGTGTAATAGAGAACATTGACGCAGTGCTCTTTTAATTAGGTATTGTGTAGCAATGATTGTTTTGTTAGCGGGGTGATGGGGGGAGGGGGGGAAGAAGGGAAAAATGTAACGTTACCTTAATTACCTATATTTAAATTTCAGCTCTTCTTCATTCTGAGAAAGAAGAACCAGCACGTGTCGACCCTCCATGTAATTCATCACGGTGTAATGCCGTTCTCCGTGTGGATGGGTATGAAGTTTGCACCGGGTGGGCACAGCACCTTCTTCGCCTTGCTGAACACCTTCGTGCACATCATCATGTACTTTTATTATATGGTAGCGGCGATGGGACCAGAATACCAGAAGTACATCTGGTGGAAGAAGTACTTGACCACATTGCAAATGGTGAGGGATCTGAAGTGATTTAAAAAGTATATTTGTCTTTGGTTATTTATATATAATAATGACGATTGATCTTGGTTATTTCAGGTGCAATTCGTTCTCATCATGACCCACCAGTTCCAGTTGCTCTTCACTGAATGTGATTATCCACGTAGCTTCATGATCTGGATCGGTCTTCACGGTGTCCTCTTCCTCGGTTTGTTCTCCGACTTCTACAAGACAAAGTACAGTTCAAAGTCTGGCAGGGGTTCGAAGAAACATGGCGGCAAGGATGAGAAGGATACCGGTAACACAGGTGCCTGCATGCCCGTCCTCGAGGAGCCAAGACAGAACGGAGTGTCTTCCTACGCGACGATTTACAACAAGGAGTACAACAGCTGTTACAGCAATGGCACGAACAACGGTTACGTGGCGAATAACAATACGGAGAAGAAGCTTGCCTAAGGCCCGCTCTCTTTTTGCCGACGAGACGATCTCTTATTGTCGCGTCTCAGTGCCACCCCCTCCCGCCCCTCCCCCCCCGCGCCAACGTCTGCGCCAACAATCGCGCAAACGTCGGCACAAATCCACTTCATTTCGCATCACCGATTTGCGTTCACCGCTTGCGTCTGGCTTGTTCCTGGCGTCGTGGCGTCTACGAAGAAGACGATAAGCATCCAGACGCTACTTCGTTCTCTCTGCTCTTGTGATCACCCGATCGATCCGAAGGATCTACCGGACCGACGTATGGACGATCGTCTTTAGATTTTCACCAGGACCGCCCTCGGCTATCTTCGGTGGACGTCTTCAAGAGGAACTTGATAGTAATCTGCGTGAACATCCGATAACGCGTACATTCGCACATACCACAAAGAGACCCTGACTCCTTCCGAGCATCTCGGCCGATGGCACGTGGTGCACAGACGTACTCCCGGCGCCGAGTTACGTCGTGACTCCTGGCTTCTGACTCTCGGCTCGCGGTCCTTGCCGTGGTTATTGGCTTCTGACGCTTTGTCAACGACGTCGTGGACTTTACTAGAGTCGAATCCTCCCATTGCCCCGATTGTGTTCAAAGCTTTGGTGTTCGTCATAGAGATAAGGGTCGTTTTCTGTCAGGGTGGATGGCTCAGTGGGTGGTGCGATCGCAAAGATGCATATTGAAACCTTGTGTTTTCCTTACGTCATTTTACTTTTTAATGTATCTTTTTTTTTTTAATTATTTTAATCCTTTTAACTTCAATGCCGATTCGAAGACGTCAAGAGAATGATCAGTCTGATCTGATTCTTCTCGTTAGCCTTCATATCGCTTAAACGTCATTGTTAGCATCATTAATCGCCACTGTAATTCGATCATATACAAAAATCATGTGAATCTTATATCATATTTGTATAGCACGTCCGCGCACGAACAAATAGACGCACTTACCTGGAGGATGACGATTAATTCTTACTCGCCATCCTCCTCTTCGCTTCTTTTTGGAAGGATTCCCCCTTTTTGTTCTCTCAAACAGTTAATATCACAAGGCCAAATGGAATTAGTTGCTGTTGAAACGCGCCTTATTCACGTGGAGCCTTTTTTCCTTTTTTTTTTAATCAAGACCAATGTCAAAAGTTTGTCTGGGTCTAAAGTTCACGATCGAAATTCTTTATAACGCGTCGATCTTTACCAACGCGAACGGGAGGACCTTTTTCTATAAATCTTTTGTACGATAAAACGAGAAAATAACCGAGTCCTTTTGCTCGGGGGTTTTCGTCTACTCTATGTGACCCTATGTGGCTCGACCCGGAGCCGACAGATCAACGCAACTTGTACTCTCGTAGGACTTTTTTAACGGAATTTTCGAGCGACTGAACAAAAGACGAATCAATCATCCGCGCGATAACTTCATTGGTTAAATACGAATCCGTTTGTGGAATGTCTAATCGGACAGCCATTAGGAGAGGAGCGGGTCGAGATTCGAAAGGAAACAAAAACCATTAGATAAATTTTGGGTAACCATGAATCGTTGGTAGACGCGCATGGGCACAGACAATGGATAAAGTGTAAGAAAGTTACTGTTATTAAAACAAAATGGATTCCTTGCCACTGTCTCACGTTTCATTACCAGCGATTCCGGTGACTCAGCACGAGATTAATTACTTAACCTTAAACTCGTGTACAAAGTATAAAGCCCAATCGAACCACCCCCTCGAGTTTAGTTAATTAAGGCTTTTGTTATTAATTTTCTACTAGGTAGGAATGTATGTAATGAAATTGTTGTTTTCATCGAACACTAAGCAAACTTCTTTATTCTCATTATATATATATATATTTTTTAACGTTTCTCTCCTTGCGAGGAGAGTCAAGTCAAGTGATGAGGTGAATCAGAATCGAAATGAAAAATGGTACCGAGAGAAGTCATTCTTCGTATGTCATACTTAACACGATATATTCTCTAATCATTCTTTAATCATTCTCTAAACTCGTTCATACTCTCGTTCATCAGTCACTCTCTGTTATCGCTAATTATCAACGTCACGCTCATTTTCTCTCGGTTATATTTTCTCGTTGCTTATTCGATCACGTCCTTTGAACGCTAATTTTTCCTTGATTCGCTAAAAACAAGTGTTCGATGGACGCTGGTGAAAATGGTGATGGTAGTTACGGTGGTAGCTGCTAAATAGTCAAAGTGTGTGATGGTGGTGATGATAATGGCTATGCCGATTCATGTATCAGCCGGTGGGACGGTTATTTTTTATAATTAACCACGACAACCAACTTATTTCTCACAGTATGATTTCATCTGGAAAATTGTTAATCAAATATCTCAATCAGCGTGGTGGATATAAAACTTTTTTCTTTTTTTTTCATCTTTATGCACATTCATAAAGACGACATAGTGTCGTTGATGTAGGCACATTCCGTTGTGGGACCAATGATAGTCCTGCTTTGTATCACGTTAGTCAATTGAAATTATGCATTGTTTCCATGGAAGTGGTTATCGATTCGCGTCCATTAACACTGATTGACAATAAAAGTAGAATGAGTCGTGCAAACAGATTCCTAAATTGATTGATTGAAATTCAAAATTAATGGGAACCATATACAGACTTCTAGAAGGAAAATCATTTATGGATCACTGACTTGCGAGGAACCCATGAACAGTGCTAATTGAATTTTTGGCATTAACATCTGATAATTAATAATTCAATATAACCGACCCATCTAGCCACCCAGCAGCCACCCACTTCATTCCCTCTTAGATAGTCGATGCCTCTTTGTATATAATGATTATGATGAATAATTATTGCTATTATATTAGAAAAACAGCGAGACAAACAAAGGACAAGATTTTGAGTGAAATTGAAGAAGCGACTTATGAAGTTGAAGGAGAATTTAAAAACAAAGTGAAAACACGCATCGTCATGTACCTAATGTTAAACTCTGTAATAATTATTAATTCTCATTATATTTTTGTACATAATTGGGGAGAATTACACCGAAAAAAAAAGAAATAAAAAAATCTGTGAGAAAATTTCTTTGTCGCAATATTATTTTTCTTCACTCTTAATGTTTTTTTTGTTTCTTTATTCTTCCTTAGCGTGATGTAATTTCTGATCAAATTGCTCGAATTTTCACTAAGAGAAGTGTTTCACAATTTTTTAATTTTCAAAGAAACATATTCTCTTACAATGTCACACGTAACTGATATCCATTACTCCGAGTATCGATTCTCAGCTTCTGTTGATCATCACCAAGCACTGGCCTATGACGTATTGTCCAAAGGTTCAAACGCCACGCTGCCATAATTTTCTATAAAATAACACTTCTCGAAATCCTTTTAACCAATTGCAAATAGAACGTAAATTCGCATTACGCATTATCGCCATATACGAACTGTTATGCGTCATCATTTTGAATTTCACTCGCAAAATATATTCCAAGTGGCAAACATTTCAGCCGAGTAATAATGA
This sequence comes from Trachelus tabidus, assembly GCA_030142655.1. Classification (NCBI taxonomy): domain Eukaryota; kingdom Metazoa; phylum Arthropoda; class Insecta; order Hymenoptera; family Cephidae; genus Trachelus; species Trachelus tabidus. Next base: position 126,993 of record JARQTI010000185.1, on the reverse strand, counting down.
CGATATCTTACGAAGGTAAAAAAGAGATCTTGTTTATCGACTAATGAATAATAATCGAATTGACTTCATCCTTCTGGTAACAGCTTACAGCGTTTTCTATTAGTCAAAATTTATCGCACTGGGTGTTAAAACTGTTGCGCCCGAACGCTGGATCACGAGTGTCAATATATAGGATGTACTCGGTAGGTAAGTCCGATCGTAGTCTGGTGCAATTTAATACACATAGAAAATTTGAATTAAACATAATTTTTACGATCATCTTATGATTGCCAATCGAACACACGCAAGATATACCTTATACCCAGTGCTGCAACAAATCAGGTAAATAAAAAACGCTATTATATTTTTGCTAGTCATCAGAAATAAATAAACATTACAGAAATCACAATTCGCGGCTATCGGCCGTCGCGAATGTGTGATTGTTGAATTATGAAATTCTAAGAAATAATTCATGATAATACTATCAATCATTATCATCGCATAAATCATACGAGAGTTTTGTCTGCAATGTTGTATCTTGAATACGCTAGAGTACCATGCGCTTCATAAGTTACGTACGTAACAGATATACATAGCTACGTGGTCATACGGAGACAGGTGGGGTCTAAGGTCCAAAATACAGATTACTGACGAACGAATTAACATTCGAGTGCTTTACAGGTGTGTACTTTAGGAAAAAAAAAAGCAAATATTACTACCGTTTTATCAGAGGGTCTAAGACTATAGAAAAATACATATTGCCTTGTTTATCGTGAAAATAAAATAATTAAAGTCACATTGAAACGGAAGAAGGAAAATCGAAGAGGTGGGAAATTTTGAAAGTGAAATAATAAACATCTCGATCATTAAATAGAATATTGTGTGACAAGCGATGAAACATGACGTTTTCAGACTATAGGGTGAAATTGGCTGCTCCAGCCATGAACGAGGCCTGACATCACCCGAAGTCTGAAATCGTGTATAATCCCGTGTCACACACTATAATTTTCATGATTATCTGCATCGTGACCAAGTTTCAGTGCCAGCAGCTAGTCAGAAACAAGTCAGCTTAATGCTAATGGTTGGAACTATTGGCGTATGCATAAATTGTAACGATTGCACGGTTAGAACTGTCACTTATGAAAATCCAATAAGTAAACTGAAGTAATTAACAAAAAAAATTAAAAAGTAATAGGGCTGAAATAAACATTGAATTAAACCAATTTGATTTACAGCACACCTACGGAAGAAACAAAATTGTTTTTGTCCGCCAATTTGAATCATTAATAATTCATTAATTATGAACCAGACAAAACGTACATTCTAAAATTATTTTTCAAATGCTGTTTAAGAAAGCTGATTCGATCGATACAGACGTTTTGATGATAAGTTCTCGGGCGATCCCTTTTATCATGGCATATCGATCTAATAGATTGTTATAATAAAATATAAGCGATGACGTAAGCCCAAGTAAAATTTAGATTATCGAGATTATATAAATATAATTAACATCAGGTATATCCAAACTGTATCAATTTTCACAATACCGCCTTCATAGGCATACACTTGATTGAGAAAGTTTCCTGACTGTCGTTCAAATATTTATCCTCGTCGCCTTTGGAATAGTCGGATGAATTCTCTATCAAAACTGAACCTCAATCGCTTGAGGCGAATAAAACTGTTTTCGAAGTGGTGGAAGTGTGTTATCTAATCACGAATCTGAAAAGTCCAGTTGGATAATTCACTGAACAGTCTTGATACGAACGCTATTCAGTATCATCTGATTTCATATTAAATCATTTAATCAAACTCTCAAGTCAAAATCTTTCCACTTGATACTTCACAAACTTCGGTTCACCTATAAAATTTCTCCATTACAAGCCTTATTAAACCTGCGCATCTCTTTGGCTCGCATTGAAACTTTATATTAAAGTTGTACACGTTTTAAGGTACATTCCCTCGTCGAACGGACTAGTACAAAAGAATTAACTCAGAGAGCCAGAACCCTCATTGGTCAGAATCGGTAATCATGTGACCATTCTGACGAATAACTTATTCGTTATGACCAAATCTGACCAATGAGAAGTCTGGCTTTCCAAATAATCCATCGTATACGACTAGTCTATTTAACGTGAAAAGGTGCAGCACGTTTAGTGCTGATTTTAAGACTTTCCAGTCAAGTGAAATATGAGTGGACAATCATAAAAAAAATGCAACAAGAAAAAATGATGTAGTACCCAAAATCTATTGGAAGTCTAAAAGAACTAAAAAATTGTCAAAGTGAACCAGACGCCGGACACTGCGTTAAAAAAAATGAATAAAAATCAACCAGACAGAAGAGGTTAAATGACGTAAGAAGATCAAAGTGACGATTGAAGATCGCAGAAGGAAGTCAAGTTTTCCGTACGTACAGCAACTCAGGTACGTCTGTTTACTCTTGACACGACTAACTCGCTGCTGTCTGTATTTACTTACCTTCGTCTCGTCACGGCGAACGATAACTACCGTTCTCATACCCAGTCAAGCGATCTTCCCACAATCAGTGTCAATCGAGCAGGATGAAGTAGACACTTTGAATAAAAATTAAGCAGCCACTAGAAATTTGTCTTTTGACAATTTAAAATATTTGTTTCTGTTTTAAATATCCTTAGACACGTATATCCTCTTAAAATCTGTAATCGTATATGTTCTCGGGACAATTTTGACTTTTGGTATGAATCAAAAAAATATATATAAATTTCCAAAACGAACGTCACGACCATTCATCCCATTTTCTGTAACCTCAACAGATATAACACTACCTAAAGGACACAATTTCCAAACGGTTGATTCAAATTGTTCCCGCCCTCGCAACTGTATGGGGACAAAACCGAACACATGACGCATCGCATTACGCAACTCTGTCGTAACTAACTGGGTTGCGTTTCCAGTGCTGTGCGCGACGTGCGACGCGCGCGCGTTAATAGTTGAGCCGTGCAGGGAAATAGAATAGCATAGATACCCGTCTATCTACAGGCACCTACGACAAGAGACAGGGTAAGAGAGTTACGGGGTAGGAGGAAGATTTAAGGTAGTGAATGAGGGCAAGAGGGGTGATAAGAGGGTTAGTGTGGGATGATTTCAAGAGGCGATAAAGGCAGAGACAGAGAGTAGAGACTGAAGAAGTGAAATAGGAAGGCAGAACGGCGAGCGGAGTCGCGCGACACTCTGCGTCGAGTAGAACAAAGACCCGGTCGTGCAATGTACTACTGAACCACGTGCCTTGATGAAACGGAACCGGCATCAGAGAGGATACGTTAGATCAGTGTCAAGTAAGAACACGTATACCGACATCCGTAGCTTCGTACGTTACTAGATATTTTTAACTCGAAGACAGGTATACTACCTGCCGGAAAAGGTGAACCGGCGTGCGGAATTACGATAGCTACGGTTTAAGATATATATATATATATATATAATTATACCATATATATATATATATATATACCAAGGTTATTCAGCCCAAACGCACCACCTGAACATGGGTTTACCATAGGATTCAAATGGGTGCGCCACCTTCAGATGGTACGTTTCTACTGAATAACCCTGTATATTTATATATACATAGTGTATCCGCATACTGTGCAAGTTATGTATTGGTTGAGTTGATTGGAGGGCCAAACGTACACGAGGCAGGTAAAGAAACACGTGACATGGATTAGTGTATTTGCTTGATGTTAAGGGGTACAGTGAGTACAGTGTATGTAGACTTGTGAACCATTTTAGTTTCCCCATTTTTGTTCTTTTTCTCTCTATCTCTCTGCCAGTGAACTTGTCGCCGGTTAGTGACATTAACGAGCATTGTTTTACATGCTGACTTTCCCGGGCAGGAGCAACAGGTGAATCCTTGGTTCTACGGGTAAGTCTTCCAAATCTGCTGATCGAATACGAACTTGTGTGTATATATGTTTATATATTGTATATTGAGTGTATATATGAATCTGCAAACCTATACACGCCCAGGCTCACTTTGTTTGTAGTACCACGTGACATTATTGGTCATTGATTATTTTTAATTTTACGGACGTCTTCTTTGTTATATTATTTTATTTGCTTCATACTCATGCATCGTTTATCCTTTTGTAGGTATGTAGTCGCACGTATTTGTTTTGTCTGTCCAGCTGTATCTAAATCTTATTCTGGCCATCATTTGCATGTCCCCCTCGTTGGTTCTAATCGTACCGGTTGCGTTTATACTGTCTTCCCTGGATGCAGGCTTCCGTTTAATGACGCTGACGCGTACGCTTTGCCAGTTGCCAGTCGACAGGGGCAATTGTACTACGTGCATTTGTTTTTCGTCCTCACTGTAATCGAAGCACGTTCATAACTTTAATATGAATTTTCATCAAATGTTTAACAAGGGTTAAGTGTAGTGTGTCAAAGATGTGTGAATTTTTTTTTGAATCTCGTTTCTTTTAATTTACATGATATTGTTCGTAAGTACTACATCATTGGCAATATTTGTTTAGTTTTTTGTTTTAATAGACTCAAATACCTCGGTCTATGTATAATGCATATTTTCGTGATTTCCAGTGCTCTTTATATTTCCATAATATTGCGTGACATCCTTACCGACTGACTTTGAGGTATCATTTTGCGTACTGCTTCCGTGACGTAAAATCTTGAGTTAAACGCTTTTTTTTTCGGTGGAAAGTAGAATAAATACGATTGGTATAACGTGCGTGATCCATAGGTACACAAGAGTGACGTATCGTCGCGAAAGCATCTGTTCGTCATTAAGCAGGAAACGGCAAACGTCCACACTCGTGCATTAATTAATGTATAGCAGAATTAATGTTCGGAGAGTGTAAAAATGTTAACGATATGTACGTATGCAAATATGCAAAAAAAAATATTGTACTCGAACTTTACTCGAAAGCGACAAAATTTCATCGTTTACATAAGTACGAATAAATTTATTTCCATTAGATAAACAGCTTATCGATTCACTACATACTTATTTAAAATGAAGTTTCATTATCAAAATTATGAAACCGAAGAAACAGGACAAGCAGAATGTTATTAACCCTCGAGCGCACTTATATTTATTACAGTATAATGGCCAAAAAAATAGCACAGTAGACTCCTCCCTGTAAACGCACTTCGTATTGTCGCATTTTCACTCAGCTCTCTTTCTAAGCCCTCGCGTCAAGATGAAAAGGTTCCTCCCACTCTTATGCGACTTTCAGCACACGCGGTAAAACACGAGATGCGTGAACTCAGCTCGTGCCGATTAACCTAGTAGCGTCATTCGACCGAGGCGCCACTGTGATATCGACGGAGTGGCGGATCTCCGTACTATCGCCCTTCTCTCTCGATGGCTATCGGCTCCCGAAGCCAGCCCCAGGTGCACGATTATACAGAGAGTCGACTGTATTTATGATTCGAATAGATCAGGAAGTGTCGCGTTGTCACACGAATATATTTTGCAGGTCAAAAGTGCGGTCGACGACTTACCTTCATGATATATAATTTAATGATGGCGACGTAACAATTTCTTTCGATTCAAATCTCGCCAAATTCTCGCGCGAGCAACGCGCATGCGCAGTGACGCTAATTTCATACGGGGACCCGTAGATATACACCTAGAGCGTCTAAGAAGAACTACCTGCAGAAGTTTTAATGAAATAATTCGGTCAGTTCGTAAGCAAAGCCTGGGCTCGATGCCATGTATCGGTCTCTTATTTTCTCGAAAAATCTCGTGTCTTCTGATGTCTACGTATTTATAAGTTTGAATGCGGTTAGAGGAAACAGAGATCACAATATGGCGGAGGAAGAAGTGTAGATACGTTGTTTGAAGACGATCGGCACTGTTTCAAAGTTGGATATTAGTTGCTTCTTTTTCTCTCTCTCTCTCTCTCTGTCTCTCTCTTTCTCTCTCTCTCTTTCTCTCTCCTTGGCAGTGTGTATACGAGGTGCTTTTGTATGCCGATCAGGTATAGCTGCAAACATTTCTCCATAGTGAGACCTTCATCGTTTATGGGCTCGCGCATCTTCAAGCTCGAGCGACTCTCGAGTTTTGTTTGTTGCGCGAGTCGCGTGCTCCGGGACGTCTTTCCAAGCATAGAAACGAGCCTAAAGATGAGAGAATACGATCGACGATTAACCTAAGTTATTCGGATATGTCTCTTTTTATTTCAATTGTGGATTTATAAGCAATGAATATTAAGGAAGTCCTCTTAACGAGATACATAAATTCAGGGAACTCCTCGCACCTTGGACTTGTCCATGCTCGAACGTCCTCGAAATTTAAGTATCGCTCGCTTATGCGGTCTGCGATGAAATCTTAGGAGGAAAATTCCAAATGTACAGAAGAATGAAAAAACATTGAAGTATGTATTTGTTGTCGTAAAGCCATTGAATATCTCGAAATCGTCATGTCAGCATTGGCATTATTTCGAAGGTCTTAATTATGTATTCCTATAATTTTGATAATAAAGCCATAATCATAATAAAATTTAAATCAAGTGTATCCGATTTGCGAGTTTTAATACCGGTTTTCATATATAAAATAATAACATTCTTCGACTATTTTTAAATTCCATCGATTAGAATGTTTCATTGATGTCAGAATTGCCATGAACATTTGATTCCGGCACGAACGTTCAAAAATTCCTATTCGCAAGACTTCGTAGTAGTTATACATATATATGCATACATATACTATATGCAAACGTCAACCTTTCTTGTGCGAGTTCAATTTTGCGCAAGAACGTACATTACCGAGCAGCAAACGTTGAAATAATTTACGCAATAGTCACTACGTCGCGTCCTTGCCACTTTCAGTCGCATTAAAAACAAGGGAAAAGATGCCGACGTCGACGTCCTGTATACCTATATCGAGGTTCAGTAAAAGTAAATCCAGTCTGCCGTCTAGAAAGAAATGCAGGATTCAACAGCAATAATTTCATGTCATTAAATTGAGGTCACATCTACTAAAGGAACTTTATGAGCTCAGGCCAAAAACGTCGAAACGGTATCTCGCGTTTTCACCTAAAAGACAATTCTAGGATAACGATGATCAAAGCAACAGAGACAAGGGCGTTGGTAACGAGAATGCCCGATAACAGGATTTAAGGTTAATTAGTAAGGAACGCCTAAAGGCGCCAACTCATAAACACTATTCGTCAATGGATTCCGTTCTGTCTCAGAAACTAAAAATTTCAAAATTGAGAATTCACCATCGAGGAACATCGACGACTATAGGTGAACGCTCTTAAAATATTTTCATCACGTCGACTTCCATTACTTCCGCTGCGAATTCTTCAAAAGTCCAGAGAACTACGTCGAACAGCCTGTCCATACTAGACAGTACTAAAAGGTATGCACTGATAGTCAACAATTCATATTAGCAAGATAAATATTTACAGTAATGAGTGATCAAGGCGCCGTGATGCCACCGATATCGACAATATGACGTACATTGAGTAATTCGAAATTCCCGAAGGATTGAGAAATCAAAACAATCGGATAAAGAGCCATTCGAGGAGCCTTTTGCAATCTTATTAGTTTCCTGGTATTCTTCAAACGTATTGGGACAAACATAACATAACCCCGATCGACGCTTTTCTCCATTTCTCATACTAGAATAGAAAGAAAATAAATAACCCTCTGGCTATCGATGCCATTGTACTGTTGGATCTTGGTCACCCATAATTGGGCCTCCTCAAGGGATTTTCTTTCTTTGAAAAATTACAAAAAAATTTCCTACGCAGAATCGTTCCCCTCTTTAGAAAAACAAAATATAGTAATTAATCTATGGTGAAAGTATATATATATATATATATATGTGTGTGGGTTTTTAGTCTGACTATTTCATGAAAAAAATATTTCATAAAGTATATATCATATAATATACATAAAATAGTCGGTATGTTACATCAGTATTCGATTTCATTACTTAACAACGAAATTTGACTTGCCGCGTCCCAATTATATTATATCATGCAAAATATTATATATATATACACGCTATCCATAGAAAGGTTCGTACACACGATGAAAATTATAAAACAATAATGGCGCGCTAGATGGCGCATAGTTAGCACAATAATAAACGAGCGTCGTTCCATCTATGCGTAACGCACGACAGAAGCCAGCGTTACGTTGCGTTGTGCAATTTGCCGATACGTTTTGTATGTGCTCGCCGTGTATGTCGGTATAAAGTGGGTGATCCAGTAGGCCAAGGCCACTAGCGATCATCCTCGACCATTTCAAGAAAGCTCGACGCACGTTTTCTTTCGTTATTTGTAACATTCGTATGAGCAGAGTTTCAGTGAACAATGAAACGTCAGGGAGTCCAGAATTCTTCGGATACGAAAAACAGTCGTTTGGCAGTCACGTACCTTTGCTCTTACCATTCAAGGTACATATAGACCTCAGGCATAAAAGTCTAATAATAAAACAGCAGTATATATTATGTTAATACGTCGTACTATAATAGGAAAATGATAAGTCAGACTACCCTATAAATAACGTTTGTAGAATATCCATAACTGATATCAGGAGGGAAAGTACGGCCGTAGAAATGAAATAATTGATAGAACTATAGATAATAGAAAATGACTTCCGTGTATTCTCGAAATAAGAGCCGTCGCTAAAGGTTAGTTATTATCGAATTGCTCAACCGTTGATAATGTCATATCGGATTGCTCAAAGTGGAAATTTAACATCGCTTAAAGGCCGATTCACACGTTTCAGTATTGTATCCATACCGAATACTAATCTATACAATTATTTCATGGATCGAAGTAGGACTGTTCCCGCATTTCAGTTTTCGTCTCAGTGCCCTAACGTTCGTATAACATTATCCGTGTCCGGAATTAAATCTGCGACATTTATTAATTTTTTAATATTTAAATTAATATTTTTACCAGAGGAACGGTACCGAACTGTAACGACATTGTAGCGTCCTAATGGTGTTGATACCGAATAGTGTAGTGATCTGTGAATATTTTCCCACTGATGCAGACAGATACGGCAATGAGTTGTATGACTTGGGCTTAATACGGCATAAAAATTACTGCGGAACGAAAAATAACGGTGTAACAATGAGATTTGGTTTTTGAGCATAATAAAATGAGCATGATAATATATCGAATGTTTCGCTAATAAGAATTTCTAATGAAGAACGCGTAGCACTCGCGATTCCATTCGACGTCCGCATCAAAAACTGGAATTCTACCGGGATAGGTTGTTTTCATGTAGCTATACGAGTCGTTGACTCACGTGATGGAATTGCCACGGGTTGAACAGATAAAAGGTCATCGATTAGTGACTAAGCGTATATTAAGAATTGAATAAATGATTTGAAAAAAAAAGAGAATCTCAATCCTACGGTTCCAATGATTAGCTTTTTCGGCAGCAAAGACAGACTTGGAACATAAAAAGATATATGTACGTCGCTTGCACTACTGCGTCAATCGAACGCGAACTATGATCGTCCTGTCGTTAAAAGAATCGACGGATATTTTTATTGATATTTTAATGACTGCTATTAGACGTTATCATCGCACACGTCGTGTTAATTGGAATCTGACATATTATTCCGTCGCAGAGATGCCGTCGCTACGTGGGAAAAATAACGCTCACTGAAAACGTGGTTTGATCTTACCGTTGGAATGGTTCGTACGATGACGATAGTTTGAGGTCGATCTTAAACTGTAACGACACGAGTCAAGGGAAGTCCAGGTGGGTCGAAGAAACTTTGAAGAAACGTAAGAGATTTATAAAGCGAGTAGACAGGGATGCATAAATTATATGAGAGCGGAATTTTCCGTAAATGCGAATCAACTTGGCAACACTAGCCTCGGGCGATTCTAACCTTACTTCCGCATGATCGTTTTACACGTCCTATGATTCTTAAAAGCCATTCACCATATAAATTCAAATTCTATGCATGTATTTAGACGCGCGGGAAACCCTTAACCGTGTATCATTCGATTAAATAGTGTTAGTAAGTCAAGATATCTATGCTGTATATTAAGAAGAAGAACCGTAAAACGTCATTCGACAACTACACGCAGGGACATCCAGTCTAGCGAATGATCGAGAATTATTTATATATACATATGCAAATAACAGAGGTTCCTCTGGAGCGTTGGATAGAATCACAATGTCTGGAAGACTCGTGCAAGAACACGATCGTCCGCGTCTGCTAAACGTCATCGACTGTCTATCATTTTTGCGCGTCACTGTAAGCATAACAAAAGTTTGATAAAAATTTCCTGCAAATCATCATACTTACTAGAAGGAACTCTCATCCTGGATTCTGAGATGATGAAGTCGGATTTCCTTTTACCTGTCATTAAATTTTATTAATGTGACCGAGGAAGGTCACGATTTACTAAACTTTTTAAGGAAAGTTAAAGGCTCGTGATACAGAAACAAAAGTAAGGTGTACAGACCTTTTCACAAGGATGAACGTCAGACTTGACCTTGGATATAAAAATTGCAATATCATTGACTCTAGGTTGAATGTCGCTCATCGCGTGCACTGTAAATACAGTGTGGACATTGAACAGATTTTAAGAATTTGTCAATCGGAATTTCAAGATGGTCCGACCCCGTGATAACGTGCTAGGAGTTTTGTTTGTCACGTTAGTAACATTTTTGTGGATATATTAAGGAGGTTAATAAAATGGCGGAAGAGCATCGCAATCGCTCGCGTCAATTGTTTTATAAAGAAGGGAATAACTTTTAAATCGTATTAACACGGAAATTCAACTTAGCAAGCATTAAAAAGACAGGAGGTGAAGCTTTACGAAAATATATAATTCATTATCATGGCATTGTATTTTGATTGTCTGGAAAGGGCACGAACTATTTAGTTCTTGTGTCACTGGGTCTCGTGAATATGTAACAAAACCTCAAACTGCGATAAGAATTCATTACAATTTCTGCTATCATTCTCACTTACAATTTTCCAAAATAAAAATTCACTATAGAAGAGACATTTTTGGTTTTGTATTCATTTAAAAATATTATGTCCCATCTCTCTTGAGTGGTACTCTTTTATGGGTACGAGATTTAAGAAAACAAATTAAACACTTTTTTTTACAATATTACTTAGAAATAATTTAACATTTGAACCTGATCCTTATACGAGCGTTAACCAGTCACGCTGTGATTGTTGCTGTGAATATCCTATAAATTAATCAAACGTCACAGTAATTCATTTTATTCTTGTGCACTTAAATATAAGATGCGTAATTAACTAATTATTCTTACAAAAAAATGTTGTTTTCCATTCATGTATTTACACTCAAACACGTATGTAGCTTAATACCGTTAGATATAATATCCAAGGTGGCTACAAGTAAATAAAAGTTCTCAATTCTAGGAGTTATTTTAAATGCATTACTGAATTACGAAGAAAAAAAATCTCTAATACAGATCAAGGGTAATTACATATCCAACAGCTTCACCGGCTTCAACATCGAAGCACAATAACAATCGTCACGTAATATTTTTTTTTCTCTTCATAACCCGCCAATTATTTCATGTCTCAATCCAATAGCGATCGTACCGGCTGAATGGCCACCGAATCATTTCTTTCGAACATTGGTAATGTATACATTGCCATTTCTTGTCCTTCGTCCAAATAAACTAGAGCCTGCTCGATTTTACGATTGTTAGAGATAAGTGTAACATCGACGAATAATCAACCGACGGAATGACGATGCAAGTCTTAAGAGGTCAAATTAAAAATAAAGGCAGAGCATAGACAGCCGGTTTTAATGTGTACACGGGGGGCTGATGACGCGCGAGTATGAAAAAAAAAGTTTGAAGGGTCATCGTGACGTCATCGATGGACACTTGTATCGCCGGTAGCTGAAAACAGTAGGAAGGTGAAGCGGGCAGGAGGCACAGGTGAATAGTGACTTGTGAATCGTGAATCGAGAATGAAGCCGCCGTGGAAGGACAGTCGAGAAGTGCAGCAGTAGAGGTGGTATCAACATGGCGGCCCGGTTAAAAGCAATGCTCCAGCCTACCGTCCGGCAGTCAGCACGCCAAAGAAACAACGGCACACGTCGCTAATTTTCCTTAAGGCCAGTCGTTCCTTTTGGCTTGTACACTCAAATCGTACGACAGCTCATTCGCGTACCCTACCTCGTCAACGTCGCTACCTCGATAGTTAACGCTAGTTAAGCCAATTATACCAGTTCGCTCGTTTCTTTTGTTATTGATTAATACTTTCAAATCTCATCGTTTGAAATTGGTATTTTTTAAAGACAGTTAAAGAAGGAATTTTTTTATTTGGAAACTAACGCGACGGTTTTTCATAAAATTCGATAATCGATCGATTGACGATTCGTAGAATCGAGGGATCGATTAGACGATTGTTCTTCAGTGCGGGAGGGGCGCTGGATTTGAGAGTGTTTGTGCGGTATTTGAAGTCAGTGACTCTATTGGGTAAGTAAATACGTCGCGTAAAGGTTTATTTAATTACTTTTAAATAAAAGTTAGACATTAATTTTATCAATTTTTCATATTGTTCAATTCGGAAAAATGATATTCGACAGGTCCAGCAGCAAATGCGCTACACAAACAATCGGATTCGATTGGTCGAGTTTTACAACTTTCGTAACGTTTAAGATCGTTCGACGGATCAAATGCGTTTGCTTCCTTATTGCCGCTTGTGCATTGTTGTTCTTCATAACCACCAAAAATATATTCAGCTATTCAAAGACTCGATTCGCATATAGACAACGGACCATCAAATTATACGAAAATATAATCAGATACAAGCTGTCAAACAAACAAGTTAATAAAACCAAGAACCTCCTTGTAGGTAAAACATTTTCTAATCGCCATACAACGTAGGACGCTATTGCTTTGTAATTGTTATGCAACGAAACCATCAATGGGTCGTCATACTGACTGCCAATTGGGCGCACTCCGTGTTATTTCGAAAAGTCTCGCTTAAACCACGTGAATAAGACGAAATCGTTATTGCGAATATTCACGTATTCGATTCGCGTAAATATTGACGAGGATTGAAAATACAAAAAATAGCCAAACGGAAAATAAGAAAAATCGTGCGTTAAAAAAGGGGTGGAGGAGGGGGATGATTTAACTAAGTAATTTCTCAAAAATCTATTTAATATTTCATAGAAAATTACGCGAGAGTCGTTTAACCAATGACGTAAATAATTTCCATCAGTAATTACCATTATGTATTAATCCAAATATTTGTTTTGTAACATTGCAAATTTCGAGACCGTCCATAGGTAGCACCGAGGGGCCACTAGTAAACAGAGCTAAAAGTTTTATGGGATTTTCTCTCTGACGGCTATTAGGGCCCAGTGGGTACATGAGATAGTTCGAACCGGTATGAAAATTGTGCAGGGGGTTGAAATGTCATATAGTATTCTTTGAGATACAAGATACACGGAGGCCTAAAACCTCTTTACCAATATCTTCTTGATGCCAGTAGCCAGAAGCACGTGGGAAGTCGTATCTGTGTAAACTTGGCAAGTTCCTATGTCATTCCATCACGTACGGATTAGCGTGAGGAGGAAAATTGACCTCAGTCAAGAGGACATAAGGATCGTTAAGATCGAAGGTCCTACGACTTATGAGATATGAGCCATTTATTGTCTATAAGTATTTATAAGAATCCGCTTAGAATGACAGTCGCGTGTAAAACGACAATCGTCAGTCAAAATGGCAATAAAGAAATGGGCGTTTCGTAGCTGACCCATTGGTCGGTTATAAATTATAACTTGCAATATCGGGATTGAGGGTATCGCGAGGATCGTCTTTGGTATCACGAGCCATTGATTCCTCAAGGTTTTTACGAGATTTAAAATTCATACCGGTATACATGGCGGGTTTAGTATTTTTTTTCCTTCCTGTTATGAAGTCTCGAGGACAACCGCAACGACGATGTCGAGTCAAATTTCCGAATGGCGAAGTCGTAGTTTTATCGAGACATCGTCGGGAAACGTAAAAAAAAAAGATTACAAACATCTCTTTTTATATCAAAAAAAATTTTATTTCACAAGATACTAGTTTCTTTTTTACTCTATAGTTTTATTTACCTGTTTTTCATATTCCAAATCTTCCGTTTTATAGCGCATTCCGTAGCTGTGAAACAATGTCGAAATATTGAGTGTGGTGTCGCCCTCGTCGAAAATGGCCTCACGGTTTTGTCTTGTGCTAACATCGCTGTTAAGAAAGGACTTTAATATGCCTCTTATATAAGAGGATTCCCGTCTACCTCCCTCTCGCTCACTCCTCTACCAGGCACAGGTTTGCCGCCATTAATGCGTTACAGCAGCACCACGAGTTGCAACTTCATGCAGCTATGCACTTTCCCTGACGGCTTGCACGCCTGTACGAACGTTCGCTCTTTCGTTCGTTTACTTCTTCTATCTTGAGTGCATACGTACCAGCCTCAAATATTCTACTGGGATAGGTTCGACAGCTCACCAGGCTCCCTTTTATTATCAAGATCAACATCCTTGCTGAAATTTGCTTGCATTAATTTTCTTCCAGTCATAATGATTAAGTGACACTCGTATTCAATAAACGAAATTATTTACGATCCACGTAAATCATACGTACGTAACTCGACGATAGGCTAACCTAACGAAGATAGGGAAATTACGTCGTAAGTCATAAGAATGTACTTGGGAAGTACGCGACATCGACATAACCTCAAACTTATTACACGGATATTTTAATGCTAACCTTCGGTTGATCCTCATGAATTAAGTTTGCTGATATAAAGTACGTTAAATTATGGTTCAACGCGCGGTTTGCCACACCTGGACAGGTTTTCATTGCCTTTTGAAACTTGTCAGTTATCGTGGGATTTCGCTGCTGGGACTTGTATCGCATATTGGTATTTACTTTGTGAACACTGTATTCGAATACAATTAGTACAATCTGATTCAGGAAGACTTATGAAACGCATAATGTGCATGAGCGCAGAACTATTTATGCGAATAACGTCATAAGGTACATAAACAACGTGAAGTGAGGATAATACAGAAATTTCGTTAAGGCTTAACGACGCGGGAAGCCAGCATACAATACCGCAGCGTTGCATGTTCTGGTGGTGGTTAATCATAGATTGGCTTTCGTAAAATAAGATATATCCTTCAAGTTTTTATGTGCGCAGTATTTTAAATGCTTAAATTCAGTATTGAGTAAATTATTTTATTAAAATTATACTAGTTTTTTTTTCATTTCTTAAATCACAGCTTCCTTATCGCTAGACGTATAGGCTATCGTTTCGGGCACGTTGTCTGACGTGCCAATGTCCTAGGTGGGTTTACAACGAACTCACTTGCACTTTCGTGAATTCATAAATGACTGACTAATTCCTTAGGAATTGTTCGTTATAATAAATAATACATTCTTCAATAGGACATGAATTTTCATGAAAACCAGTATTTAGCAAGCATTGAATAATTATGCTGAAATTAATGTTTTCTTCCTTTTAACCTAGCTGCTTCTGACCGTTCTACGTATAGGATGTCTGCCAAGCACGTCTCCAAACGTGCCAATGCTCTGGGCGTGTTTACGATAGGCTCTCTTGCACTTTGGTTAAATAATAAATTCTGATTTTCTTCACGGTCACATTGCTCATCGCGAGTTCCTTTACCTCTCTCGAATCCTCTGACGTTGATTCAACTAACACTTTTATCTCGTATCGAACTTTTTTCGAATTTTTCTATGTACCGGAAACCCGACCTCGATACGATCTCACGACAAGTTTCCTTTTTCATTCCGCGCTACAGATCGGCTAAGATCGGCTGGACTCGGTTTACGTTCTATCAACAAGCTACTACGGTGACTGCAAGTAAACTAGGTTGACGCATCGCAGTGCATGTCGGGATGGATCCTTGCGTGAAAGGATCAGTGAATCGTTTGACATTTTTTGTTTCTGTTTTTTTTTATAACATGCTCAATATGCCCATTTGACGAATATTTGCGCAAGCTTGCCCATGTGCGGCCCATTTTCTGTAGCGTTAATATATACAGTTTTCGCAATTCGAGTATTTGCTTGCTCGGCGCGTTTTCGACGGTTAGCCGTTCGTTATTTTGCAACGTGCGCGACACCCGACGATGGGCCATCCCCTCTCGCCTTTTTTTTTCTTTTTTTTATCCTCACTTCCTTCGCTCAAGCGCGCGCTCATTCGAAAGCTTTATTTCGCAGTTTCCGCGAAATAACGCGCGTATTGCATAAGACAGAAAGAAAATTAAACAATGTGAAACACGCACGGGTAACAAAGGGGAGAAATTTAAAAGGGCAAAATAGATCATACAGCCAATTAGTCACCTTGCGCAATCGTTAATTAGTCTGATTCGCTACAGTAACGATCGTGTAAGTTTATGATAGAAGTCACTCGGTCAAAACATTACAGTGCTTCGGTGTTATACCACCGAGGCAGCTTAATCTTCCGCTTCTACCTAATTCGCAAATTTTTCATTTCGAGAAAAATCGATTTTCGTCAATGGAAAAATTACTCGTCCACTTTTCATCCTTCATTCAGCTATCTGTCTTGGGAAATTCTCGACCAATACGATACTCCCAGATGAACGGCTTCTAGATCATGTATCACATTCCCTTTCTCTGCGTGACCCTATTATCGTGCGAGTGATTACTGTTACATAGCGAAAGTCCCGTGCAGTCTACCAATCCTGAATTGGATGATCGATAGGCACGGGATCGCTATAGGTATTAAAATGGTATAGACTAATAATAATAACAACATAACAGAAACGAATGATGAGTCCTATTTGGTAATACCCTCAATGTGTCAGTAGGTCGCGTAAGCTGAATTAGTAACGAATGCAATTACGCGAAATCAATTCTCAATCGCGTCCGATCGTATTACACAATTGAGTATCCAGTAGGACAGGTACTCGCGTTGATAGGTATTGACAAATAATCCTCATACCGAATACACGCATTAGACGGTACCCGCTGGTGAACATTAATGAAGACAGAGGACACGGCAAATTCTATATTGGATACAGTCACGCATTGACGCGCGCATCCGTTTTTGTGCTGTATTTAATTTTTCCCCATTACCTCCCGTAATAAAATTTTTATTACCTATCATGATCCTGCGCGATACGAAATGCGTCCCCGGTTAGGCTTCTCAAGGAGTACCGAAGAGAGTCCGCCGACCGTGACGTTGGACGCCGCGCCAGTGATGATGACACCTATTGAATTGTAGTCGATTGGCCTTGATGAAGACTCGGCTGCACATTGAAAGCGAAATTTACAGTATTACCAAAGCGACGAACCGCTTTTATTCTTCTCTATAGTATAATGAACGACGCCCCTCATTTCATATACTCGTAGTCGCCCGAGGAAGCTCGTAGTAATTCGTAGTAGATTCATGCTTAAAATTAGTTTAGGAATCATGCGAGAAGTCAGCGCCGGAGCAGCGATGCTCGATGCGTCAAGTGTGAGAGTGATAATCCTGACTGGTAGAAGAATGAATGCGAGACCGTATTTCAAGCCGATATATATATATATATATATATATATATATATATATATATATATAGAAAGAGAAAAAGAGAAGAAGCATAGACGTTAAGTAATACGCCCTCGATCACGTATGGGGGCGTTCAAGACGCTGAGCGTCCAAGTGCTAACTTCACTGTTGTTAACGCAAGGACGTCACACATTTCCAGTAGCGTACGTTAAAGCCTGATACACACGTTACAAGTAACTTATCAGCATAAGGGTAAACATAGGAAGACTGTGTAAACTTCCAAATCAAAAGAAATGAATTATCTCTTTGTTGCAGATACATAGGGTCGAGTTTTCAAGGAGCGACGCGGCAACTCGCCAACCAGGATTTTCCTCGTTGGAACCTTGAGAGGACGCCCTAAGC
The DNA here is from genome assembly GCA_030142655.1 of Trachelus tabidus. Taxonomy (NCBI): domain Eukaryota; kingdom Metazoa; phylum Arthropoda; class Insecta; order Hymenoptera; family Cephidae; genus Trachelus; species Trachelus tabidus. The sequence continues at coordinate 109,108 of JARQTI010000185.1, read as the reverse complement.
AATGTCAATCATAATGCAGTACGTGGACCGGTTCCACGAGATGTTGGACAAACATGCAGGTAAGTTCGACGTGCGTCACTCGGGACGATGTGTATCCCCAATCAAATCTGGCCCAGACGCAAACGACTAATTAAATTAATAATTAGCAGATTCAGACTATATAGACCGTATTACTAATAGCTACGTACTTCAGTGAGGCCTGTCGATACCCAAAGGCTAATTTTTCAAGTCTAGTGTAAACGTATTACTTGAATTTTGTAAATGACGTCACGAACGCACAAGGCTTATTTTCAATGTTAATTTCATAGGTACTGGACAAAAACAATAACCGGATATGCTCGTTAATAAATGCTCATATGAGATTCGATGAAATAATTTTTTTCTGTCGCACTTTGTACGTCTCTTTCGTTTTTATGCTTCTTCATTCACCTTCTATAACGTTTCCTCGTAAACAGTTGGGAATAGGCAGGGAGGCAATCGGAGTGAGGAAGACAAAAAAAATTATTTTCTTACGACCAGAGCAAATAATATTCACGTCATCAATCTTTCTTGATCTATTTTGTATGCCAATCGTTACTTCATTGCATTGATATTTATTTTTTTACAAGAGCGATTCCATCAGACTTCAGTCACCCGTACTTTATTTGCTGTGCTACGTGGGATTCGGTCGTTTTTATTTTGAACACAGATATCCCGGAGACGGCACAAAAAATTTTTTAAAATTTTTCTATTGTGGATACTAAAAAACTCAAAACTTTCATTTTTTATAATGTTTTGATACGATGCACTGTCTCCGGAATGCTGAAGTCTGAAGGAATCGCTCATATACATATTAAATGTATCTTGTAACATACGAAGGCAAGACCATCAACTTGAACTTTGTCTAGAACTGGCAAAAAACAACGGCGACTTCGTGCGTAGATGTTAATCGAGGTGAAAAAAAAATTCCAGATCGTTCTGTTTATATCAATATTCAATATTCAGTATTTAATATATTCTGGTTAAAAAATGCGCTTTGCGTTACGAGAGACTTTGCCTTCGTCGTCGCATGTCGCCAAAAGCTTCGTTACACTAATTAGTAAGCAATAATACAACTTAGTTATTTTTATGTTAATCTCAAATACATATATGTATACATATATATAGGGTACCTCCATTCTTCATCTTCTTCACGTAAATACTCATATTTATTTTGAGAATCTATTGGCTGACCTAACCTAATCTGATTAGCGTTATTAGATTATACGAATTCTTTGATACTTTTGACCATTTTTTTACTTGTACGTGGCGTCCGTGTCCAAGTAATTTAATGACGCTAATCGATGATGTCAATTATAATAGATGCGTGGTAACTTTATCGATAGCACTTACCACGCGTTAAGTGCGTACGAGATGATCTTGAAAGGTCGTAGTTCCCCGGTAGTTCCCAGATCCCAGTTGGCAAAGTAAAAAGAAATGAAGGTGTCCTACTTCGATACAATGTGATTATCATTGCTTTCATGATAATCCTGATCATGTAATGATCCTGATGACGACTCGTGGACTTCGGCTTCTATGATCATACCAAACAAAGTATATTGCTAAGTGATGTCAATACAATTGGCAACAGTTAATGATGACTGTAATGATAGATAATTAACATATATGTATTATATATACAGGGTGTCTCACCGAAAGTGCACATCTCGATTATTTCCGTTTCTGGTGAAGATAGGGAAAAAAGTTTCAGACAAAAGTTGTATGGTTTAAAGGGGATCGATTTTTTAAGTAAATGTCTTTTTTTATATTTGATTTCGAGATACAGCACTTTAGACGATTTTGCGAAATTAGGCGCGCGAACCCTTAATGCTCTAGCGGCGCTGCGACCGAAGATTGTTCAATAAATTCACTGTATGACTTGGAAATGGCTGAATGGATTTTAGTTTGCCAGGTATTAAAGAATTAAAAAAAAACGCGCTACATTTTCTCATACCAACAGAATATGATGTTCCATTTAAAAAGAAACATGTACCGTGCTGTATCTCGTAATCAAAAGAATATAAAAAAAGGATTGGGATGAAAAAATGTACAATATATAGTATGTATATGTACACAGTGCATCTAGTGTCAATTATTAGTGTCTGCTCTGTTGGCACATGTTTCTGATGACATTCATATATATATATGCTTATTTAAAAATTCACGTAACCACTTGTAGACGGATGTTGCCGATGTTAATCATTGTAATATGCGAAGGAGAGCCACTGTTGAAAGCTTAAGTTCTTTTTGTAAGTCTTCAATGTCAAATAGACTTTGAGAGTCACGTCAATGATCGTTTTAAGTCACGTCTCATAAGTATATCTATGTATACTAGAACGTACACTCAAGCCTGGATTAATGCCTGTCCTGTTCAATGTTTTTTCGTTACAAGAAAGTTTAGCAAGTGCTAAATAAAACGATTAGCGTTTCAAATTCTAATAGCAAATCCGTAAGGTTAATCGGGAGTCTTTCTATAGATTAGCTGTTGTCATAGGAAATTCCCTAGAATGACTTGTTATGTCTCGTAACTATTTTTTTTTTTTTCATTAATGACTGATCATAGTTCTCTTCTTGTATATTGACATTTTGTCTGTAGAACGAGTCATCAGGAATTAACATTTTCTAACATAACCTTCTGGATAATTCCAGACATCATCGCGCACATTACTTTCTGAATAAATATATTTAACGGTACGAGACTATTGACGTTATACCAGAAACACATTTGAAAATTTTCATCACTCATACATAATGATTAATTAATTAAAATATCATCTCAATAAGGTCCATCAGAAATTTCGTGTTCTAACAATTTTCAAGAAAATTGACATCTTGCTACTCAGGTTATATAATAAAAATCTCATCACTGACGTAGTTCTTTAGGCTGTTTTGATGATTCAATTAATTTTCATAATCACTTGTAAAATGCTGAAATGACAAATTTAGTTACCTAATGATTCCCACCACCGCATTCCGCAGAGTGCATCTAATGTCAATTATTAGCGTCTGCTCTGTTGGCTGATGTTTCTGATGACATTTAAGTCTAGTGACAAATGATTCGTGTATGTCTAAGTCAAAGGAACAAATGACATCGAATCGCATGTGTTCTTATACTCAAACATTATATTATCCATACGCCATTATCTCCTCACGCGAGCTTCATTCAAATGATGAAAGCACTATATCATCTTTGGCTTTGTTTCGCATAATGACCATTTAATATTCATCGTCATCGGCACGAATCCTCTTAACGGTATATTTTGCGTACTTCCAGACTCGCGGACGACAAACTGGTTCTTGATGAGTTCACCATTTCCCACGCTTTTTATCTGCCTGGGATATGTCTATCTCGTGAAGGTCCTGGGTCCGAAACTCATGGAGAATCGCAAGCCTTTTCAGCTTAAGAATGTCCTCATAGCGTACAATCTGTTTCAAGTGATATTCTCGGCATGGCTATTCTACGAGGTGAGTTTTATCAGTGATGCATATCAGTCTGTTGATCGGATAAATGATATTAATCTAATATATATATATATATACACACGTATTAACATGGCATGTTATTTAATTATAATCAAGGACCAACCTATACCGCAATCTATGACGATCCTTCATCTAGACCTGGTACCATTGTCACTTCTTAGTCGAGATTAAATTATTAATCATTAATTGTTATTATTGATCCGTGTCACTTTACCACGTGATGACTTTGGTCCAGGATCGATTGACGATCGTCGAACGAGCAGCGATCCCAGGGAGTTATTAATGAGAATAATAATTATCCAACTATAACCTGAAACAAACGGATCCTGATGATATCCAACGTAAAGAATAATTGTTCATTATTGTTATAACCGATACCTCGTTGATAACTCTTATCGGTGATGCTGTAAGTAATCAAGAGCGGATAACATTTCTTTTGGGAATACAGTGCCTGATGGGCGGATGGTGGGGCCACTATAGCTTTCGCTGTCAACCTGTGGACTATTCGAACAGCCCGACGGCGGTCAGGGTAAGTAATATGATTTGAGTTTCCACAGCAATTTTGACAGTGAAAGAAAGATAGAGGGGTGGAGACGTCGACGTAAGGGAGACAGCGAGATCACGTGACGAACCATCGAACTGAGATCACAACCGATCATCATCCGGAGCTTGTATATTGGATCGTTGGATTAAGTGGTCGTAGACTATGCTTGATGTAAAGGCTTTTTTCTTTACTAACACACTTTCCAGAGTACGCGACTTGAGGTCGCAGTTGCGCATGCGTAGTGCTGAAGATCGTAGCTGATTGGTCAGAGCCTTGCGACAATGTAGCTGGCAATGGGATTGGCAGTTTGAAATTATGATGGTTATATATTTGTGTCGATATAATAATGCCATCTGTTGTTGTATGAGCGCTATTTAGTCGAAAAAAATGAGATGTTTGGACTTACTACATTTTTTGCTTACAGTAATTAGTAAGATTGAAAGTTTTCGGCAGTAGCCAACTGTCTAAATTTTAATTTCTCGATGACTAAATTTTCATATATTGTTTTATATTTCGATTAAATTACAAAAAATTGTCTACCTTGTTTCTTCAATATGAATCAAGATGAGTTTGCGACTTTTTATTCATGACCAAAAATTCTATCCATTTGCAATTAATTGTCTGATTGAATATTATCGTCCACTTTTATACTCGATAGGTCAAAGTCGAATGTTGCGTCGAGTGAGTCCTTTCGGCAGACTGTATTACCTTTCCACGTCATAGGACGTAACCTGACTTTGATATCCGACACGTAGAAACGAAATTGGTTGCAGACAAATCAAATAATTAAAAAAAATTATATAAGGAAGGTAGTCGCTCGTTATTAATGATACAAGACATGTGGCAGTGAACGGCTATTGGTTACGGTTATTTTTCATTAACTGAGGATGGCCTCTGGGCGGATGTGGTTGCAGATAGGAATGTCCGGATGGCTGACGGGGGACTATTCTCTAAGGTGTCAGCCGGTAGACTACAGCGATCGTCCCCAAGTATTAAGGGTGCGTTTTCTATTAACAGAGGAAATAACACACTCCTAATTTTCCTAATCTCTCTGTAGTAGCAGCGGTAGCACTCTCATTCACGTAGATTTGAATTTAATTGTCCAAACAAAATTTCCTTGGTCTTCTTGACTACAGATGACAATTTCTTGTGTGACTTTTAAATCGCATATACATCTATACCACAATAACCCTGTTCACTCCGTAAACTCTCGTAGTACACATCAAACGTAAGGCTAATGCAAAAGTAGTTAAACACTTTGATAACGCAATTAACAGCACATAATATGTAACATGAGCACATATACATATGTCTTTCACAATTTTTTTTTTCTTTCTTTTCCTAATCAACGTATAAAGACTGCACAATTACTCGCTTACCTCCACGTCATTACGTAATCCATTGTTCTTATACGTTTATCTTATACATGCTAATATACCAGACACCGTGAGACCCATACAAACAAACAGACATTTTACTGCCAATCTTACTTTTACTATTGTTTGAAAAAACGGTTAAACGTGTAACATTAATGAATCCTTCTACCGAATGCAGATGGTTTATGCCAGCTGGTGGTATTACTTCTCCAAGTTCACGGAATTCATGGACACGGTAAGTTGATTGCGATTGAATCGGAAACACGATGATTATTCAGAAGTAAGGCGATTTTTGCTGCGTGACGGAAATACGATTTGATAATGTGAAAATTTTTGTATTGCAGATTTTCTTTGTGCTGAGAAAGAAAAATGATCACGTGTCCACTCTACATGTAATCCATCATGGTTGTATGCCCATGTCTGTCTGGTTCGGCGTAAAGTTCACACCCGGTATGTATATATATAATAATACCACCCTAAATATAGTGTCTCGTAGCTCCTAGAGTTCTCTGAGTGTTTCGCGATGCAATGGCATTGCGTGGGCTATTCGCTTGTAATAGAGAAAGCGAAAGGATTGTCGTCTAGTCGTTGGAATTTCGTACAACCTCGAGAAAATACGGAGGTTATTCCACCGAAGCTGTTGACATAAAACGTAAATGCTTTATCGATAAAGTTTATTTAAAAAAATAATGACATTTGATTACAGGTGGTCATTCGACGTTCTTTGGGCTCCTGAACACCTTCGTCCACATTGTCATGTACTCTTACTACCTCTTGGCTGCCTTTGGTCCAAAAATGCAGCCTTACCTCTGGTGGAAGAAATATCTCACTGCCTTCCAGATGCTTCAGTTCGTCGCCATTATGATTCACGCCTTCCAGCTTCTCTTCATAGACTGCAACTATCCCAAGGCATTTGTCTGGTGGATCGGCATGCATGCCGTAATGTTCTTCTTCCTCTTCAATGAGTTTTACCAGCAGAGCTACGCACAGAAGAACCTGAGAAAGGCAAAGGCTGCAGCCGCAAAGGCGTTGGCGAACGGAAGTGCTGGCACAGGATTATCAAACGGCGTGGCCAACGGTACGGCTACTTCCAGCAAGAGCGCCGTCAACTCCTCTAGCGGCAACGAGACAAACCTCACCAATGGATCGGCTAGCAGAAGAAGAGACCCTGCCGATTATTATATTAAGGGCGAGAGCCTAGCCGCGTCTGAATTGAATCTACGTAAACCCTTCGTCTCGAGCGAGTGAGTAAGGATTATTTAAAGAAAAAAGAATTGCGTGAGCTTCGTTTAACATCGCCGAAGAGACTCGAGAGAAACGGACGAGTGTACGCATGCGCACACGCTGCGACCACTCGGATCAAGTACGCATCCATTGCAACGCACGTATACCGGGTACAACTAATAATATTCCACGTATTTTAACGTATTGAATTGTATTATAAAATGGCGGGTGGTCCTGTGTAACACGTGCAGATCTGTAAACATAATTATAACCGGCTCTCGTGTCAGGAAGTGCATGCGAGGTTTCTCCCTGGGACGAGACTCATCGTTCTTATCATAAAGTTTTAAACTAAAAAATTGGTCCAAGAGTACAAAAATTCCGCAAATACGTACGCCCGCGTTTAACTGGGTCTGTGATAGTGTAATTACATTTAATCATCGAAATCCATTTACCACGTCGATGATTTAACCACGCGGATCCCAATCTCCTGGGGGAAGTGGACGGAAAAACGGACTAATTGTAAGACCTCGAGGATCATGGATCTGTCGCAGGACTATATGCGCTTTCAACGGAATGGCTGTTTTAAGTCCTTCTGTGAATTTTATACGACCATTAAACGTCCTGGATGCAGTCAAGCCAAAAAGTAAAATCGACGGCCGCTCTAATATTTCTCATCGAGCCAGCACAAGAATCTGTATTCTCAATGCTGATAATGTCACGGCCGATTCTTGTACCTCGAAAAAGAACAGACACATCTCGATGGGCCAACGGTGATAAAAATCAAAAGTGATTCAAATGCCATTGCCGAAAATTATACTCATTAATCCTTTCGAGCCATAACCAACCAAACGTTTCGAAATCGTCCTATCGGGGTGATCAAGTAATTAAATCTTCCTTACATACAGAATACAGATCAGCTCCACAGGAAAATAATACATGTATAACAAAAATTATTGTTCATGTATAATAGAGCGATTAACACGAGCGTAATTCAATCCGACAGCGCGAGTCAGGAGTGATGATTGTTTTTAAATGATTATTGGTACTACATTAATATACATACATACACTATATATATATTTCAGAGACACAAAATCATCACTCTTATTGCGAAATAACTCGCCTTTGGTCATTCTGTATATAGGTAGGCTAGTTTTATACCATTGTATTTCAAAATAATGGCCATTATGCTCTCAGCCTCGCCCCGCCACCTTAACAATCCTTAAAAACATCAAACCCTTTTTTTAACCCTTTGACTGCGGCGCACTCTCGGAGGAATCCATCAATCCATTTACGCCTTTCGTATATATTGATAGACTTGTGAAAGCGTATATATACGCCTTTATCAGTCAAAGGGTTAAACAGAAGAAAAAGTAGTGCTGTCACATCGAATACTGGGAAGAATGAAAACTCCTTACCATAATTCATGCTCATAATATTAAATAATATATATTTATGAATATATATATATAATAAATTGTTATAGTTGCGGCTTTGTACATAAAGTTAATATAAAGAATTTTTCAAACGCGCGGGGTATCCCAAAAGTTAACGTACTCGCTCTGTCAACCATTTTATATGTATATAGCATCGGTACAAAGGGCAGGCGTCGGTTGTTGCTTTTGTTGCTAACTTTTGGCGCACTTCGCGCATATTGAAGATAGACCATAATATCTTATTGGAATTGTAATAGGTGTTTTTTTTTTGTAATTACAATAGGCGCACTTATAGCCAATCGTATTAATAGACGAGAATGGAGACGAATATGTGAAGGGCCTATTTCGCGGCGAATCTTACGGTTGTTTTGTTGCAAGTAGTTTCGCCGCGAATGCAAGAAAACTGCCAGTCATCAAAAGTCGAATAATCTTTTGCACGATATAAAAAAAAAAGTATCAGATTCTTAATCGATAATCAAAATATCTTTCGAGAGCTGTCTTTTCTTTTTAATACTGTTGGTACTGTATAAACAGAGAAACGTATATAGCTATATGCATATATATTTTTCGAATGGACCTTTATCGCACAACGAAATTAGATGTATCGAATAAAATCAATCAAATATTGTACACAGAAATTATGTATATTGCAAGAAATAAATCGTTCATTATTATTAACGTTGCGGTTATTATTTTATATATGAGCATCTCATTGATCCTTTAACGTCATTGCACCGATATTAGTCATAATGTCGTACGTGCGGTGTCCATATGCAAACGTATCGATAAAAGTCTTGTCAATAATAGGACAGGAGATGATTAGATTGTTACGTACAAAATTCAACAAGAGAAGAGACTGCGGCGTCACTCGGCCATTTTTGTCAGGATGACATTCAGTGACGTCAAGCCTATATGTATAAGAACACTGGGAATACGCGACCAAGATTGTAATGATGTACATTGATTTTTATTCTAGAAATGTCACTGGAAATGATTGTTACTGAGCCATTGATCTTAATCAAACAAAGAGGAGCGTTAAAGAATTAATTATTAAAAGATTTCTGTTACACTTAGATGACACAGTGATGGCGATTTCTTCATTTCATGAGGTCAATGTGGCAATAGTAATTATATCATTTTAACTGATGCAGAAATTAAATTGTGTAATAACGAGCACATAATCATTAAATGTGTCTTTTACACATGTAATCCTTGTTTAGGTTTAGGTTAGTTCAGGTTAGTTCGTGCTCCTTTGAGAATCACTGTTACAAACGTCTTCTGCTCCGCGTGAACATCTTAACTGTCAAGAACGTTCGAATATTGTGTTTAGACATGAGAGATTGTGCGTTTTTATATTGACAATTGAGAATGTATTTATTGTGTCTTATTCGCATAAAATTGATTGATAATACTGAGATTTAAGGAATATTTAATTTTATATAGTAGCAGGTGGTGAGTTTAGTTGCAGTTTGATATTTGAGTAGCGTAGTACACGCCTTACAGCAGCACGGCCACAGCCACAGGCTGACGTCGTTTGCTGATCGCTTTATGCGAACGGCTACATGTCAAATTTCAATTCAAGTGTCGTGCAGTAAGCAAGTATTTTCGGTTATCTGGACTTCAATTTGACGGACCCATAATGTTGGCATTAATCAATCGGATCCTTGACTGGTTCAAGTCTTTATTCTGGAAGGAAGAAATGGAACTCACGCTGGTCGGACTACAGTACAGTGGGAAGACCACCTTCGTTAATGTCATAGCGGTAAGACGTTGCTTTTACGGACATTATGCTGAAATTGTGAAAACACGGATTTTATTAATTTAAGAATTTGTTTATATCAATGTATTTGTAGCTTTCTTGCACCGTTGCAAGCCTTTTTAAACAACCAGCCAACCTTATTGGTTAGATCCCATACTCTGTTCTTAAGTTCTTAATACTTTTGAGAAACAATCTGTTATTAATACGTCGTCGTTTACTTGGATGGTTACACTTATATATATGCCTATTCTTGTTTACAGTCTGGTCAGTTCAGCCAGGACATGATACCCACTGTGGGTTTTAACATGCGTAAAATAACCAAGGGTAATGTCACTATTAAAGTTTGGGATATTGGAGGCCAACCAAGGTTTAGATCAATGTGGGAACGGTACTGCAGAGGAGTTAATGCCATTGTCTATATGGTGGATGCTGCCGACTCAGAGAAAATTGAAGCTAGCCGTAATGAGCTTCACAGTCTTTTGGACAAACCTCAGTTAACTGGTATTCCTGTATTGGTGCTTGGTAATAAGAGGGATCTGCCTCATGCACTAGATGAAAATGGGCTTATAGAAAGAATGTGAGTAGCAAAGTCAGCAGTATTAGTCATTGGACAGTGTGTTTATTTAATAACACAACATAACCTTTATTCCCTTTCAGGAACTTGTCTGCTATCCAGGATCGCGAGATATGCTGTTACAGCATTTCATGCAAAGAAAAAGACAATATCGATATAACATTGCAATGGCTTATAGCACACTCTAAAAGTGGTGTTCGCTAATGTGCAATTAAATATGCCGTTTATAATATAGGAGCCCAAGACACCAATGAACGGAATTGGGATCAAATGTTAATTGGGAGGGATGAAGCGTTTGCTAGATTGTTTTGAAATCAAGTCATTATCGTAGAATATTTCTTAACCGTAAGCTTCAGCCAATTGAAGTTCGATGATTTGAAGGATGGCAAATTAGAGATATGCTTATGCAAGAACGCTCGGCGAATTATAGTAATCTACAAAAAATCTTAAGGGCGTATAGCTTTAAGGGAAATTTTTATATTTTCGTTTTGAAAACCGTCTAGATTTATCTGCTTTTACTTTAAATTTATTTAACGTAACAAAGCTTAGGAGATATGATAAATTTAATGGTATATGATACGATATGGCAACCGGCGCAAAGGCGAAGTTCTCAAAGCTATGAAAATTCACAATTAGATACTATGATCAATCAAGTCTTATATGTACACCCCGACGTATTTTAGTCAGTGCGTAAATATTTAGAATGACTAACAACCTTCAACATATTTATTATGATTCGTAAAATATCGTATGACCGTTGTGTTATGTATATATAAAGGAATAAAATCTGTACTCCATTTTTAAATGGAAGCTTGACTACTAATGTATCCCTGAAATATGTGTTAGAGTAAATTTTATTTATATTATTTGTATTCCCTATTCTAACTAGTTTCCTCTTTCAAAGAATCCATGTCAGGTTTTATCAAAATTTCGATTGTAGCATTGTTGTCGCTTTTTCGAAGTGCTCATAGCTGTCGGTGCAGTCATCGACATATAGTATGGACTACGCATAGACATAGGAATAATGGTCGGCTGATAGAAAAAGATAGCAACCAGAGATGAGTAGGGAGATGCTCAACGCTACAACAGAGATGAGTAGGGAGATTTCCTTCCTTCCTTTCCTTATGGAGTAGGGAGATTTCCAATGAGCTGATTTTCGTGTTCCAAGTTTTTTTTCGGCATCAACGCGCTATCTGGACGGAGGAGCCTCGAACCAATCCCACGTTTATGATTAGTTGAACGTATTACTTATTTTCGAAATTTTTCATAATATAAAATTAAGGCTAAATCAAAAAACTCACAAAATATACGGAGTAGATAAAAATTGAATTGAAACTTTAAACTGTCGAAAATAAATTATTCTAAAAATTACTTTTTGAATTACTAATTTGAACAGATTTTGAAAGTAAATCAAGATCCAATATTATTTAGTCAAAATTGAGGTGCTACACGGATGTCAAGTTGGCACTGCACTTTCTTAAAAATGTTTAAAAAATTTTTCAACAATAGGCTTTTTCGATAGCTCTTGAGAAGTTCTGTAGTTTCCCTTCTAGAACCAGCGGTGAGTAGCGGAGAACCTCTGCCCGCCAAACTACGCATTCGTGTTCACATTTAGCTCGGCTACGACGGGATTCGCATTATCGACAGAGGCGATGGTCACAAAATCCTACTTGCAGTCTCGCCGCTGCAATTTAGCGCCATGATTTTGGTATCGCCTAAAACCGTAGCGTTGTGCATCTCCCTACTGCTGTCTACTCATTTCTGATGCGACATACACGGATGACGTCGTAATTCTTGAGGTTGGTTTATGTTGTGTAAAGTAAAATTTGAAAATTCCTATTAGTTGAGCGAAACGGCTTATACGATTTGTGAAAATGTCGGCGACGGGAAACGACGATCCATATGCTCACGTAGCGAAGAGCTCGTTAAAATTAAAAGGCGATCAGTCTGTCAGTAAAAAGTGAGTATTGTTGTTGTTTTAGGTTGTAAATAAGATTTAGTGTAATTATCTACTGTTTATATTCTTGTTACGTAGCATGAACATGTAATAATTTTATTGTTGTAAACTGATTATCTCAGAAAGAAGCATAAAAAGGAGAAAGAAAAAAAGTTGGTGGAGGTCTCGAAGATCATTGAAGAAGACAAAACTAAAACCGTGGAAATTAAAAGGACGAAGGCTGAACTTGCCTTTCAACAGATGCAAGAAAAAATGGTAAGATTGATCTATACTAATTCACAATATAATAACTGGTAAAACAATATTGCATACTGAATGGCATAATGTTTACAGCAAACAGAAAGAATTAAACAGAAGGCTTCAATGACGCACAAGCAACGTGTTGAAGTGTTCAATAGACATCTTGACAGTCTAACAGAGCACTTTGACATTCCTAAAGTCAGTTGGACTAAATAAGGTTATTCATAATTTATCAGATCAACATCTTTTTTATTGAAGTAATTCATAAAAAAAATAATGAGCACGATATCTTCACTCAAGGGAGAGGAGTACCAGTCATAAAAATATTAAATGTGTTAGCATCATTTTAATGATAAGGTATCTGTCATTTATAAATTTATCAAATAATTCATAATATAAAATGTATATAAATTCATATAATAAAATAAAGGATGCTTAGTGTTAATCATTGCACTATATTATAATCATTAGTAATGGATTTTGCTCAGATCCTAAAAATGTAGATCATTTAGAACAAGAGATTCTATCATTGGTCCTTATGTGGATACTAAAAAAAATACTATATTCAGTAAATATCTATAAAATTTTAAGATGTATGTACGTGATTTGGTTTAAAATAATTGATATGACAGGGAAATATACATCATAAGTGAAATGTTAGCTTCGTTAAAATAATCTACTAAAAAATTACACTACTCGCGAAAAGGCACTTACGAAATGACAAATGTCATTCCATTCCCTGAATTTTGTTTTAAAATTACAACACGTTTTCTTTCTCAAAAATGAAATTCATCGCACATATGCTAAATATTTCATTGATGGGAGATTACAAAAAATGTATAAACGTAATGAACTATGAAACGTGAATACTAAATACATACGAGGTTGTCTTCTTCTTCCTTTGCTTATATCTTGAGTATTTATACCTCATCAGAATTAATGAAGTTTCAATACACCATATTATAGAAATTGATAAAGACTATGATCAATGCAGTTGAGGTTGAGAATATCAATGTATTTCCACTGCTACCAAAGTGAAATATTTTTTTATAATTTTCACTTTCCACCCAGGGATTACTGCCATCATCAAAATGCATTGGGCATTGGTCACGTTCACGTTCATATTCCTATACGTATAACAGTTATTTCTCTTTTCTTATTCTAGAATTCTTATAATTTGTGTATAAATGAATATGGATAATTGAATTTACCTGCAATTCTAGGGCAACAGCAGCACCCTCAGAATAGTTGCTACTAGTGACATCTTGTTTAAGGTCACAAAATGGTCCTATGGCTTGGGACATCAAAACTCGATTTAAATCAGCTCTCTGATATACCCAACAGCGATATTTGCTGAATGGATCCAACTCATCATATGTGATTAAATATGATTTCAGATTTTCTTTCCAAAAACCAATACACTTCATTATGTAATCCGGTGTACCTGGGGACATAGAGTTATATAAATTGTGTAGCTGAGCTCTTTAATACACTGATGTTTTATTAAGAGCTACTTACTGTAAATATCAACAGGTCTTCCTACTTTATCGATAGTTAAACAATAATTCTCATCAATGGCGACTTCCTTCTGATCTGTGTCACATACGGAAAAGTCAGAAATATTTTCTTGGCAGTAAATATTAGGACGTGGCGAGAGTGTAACGCCACCCAAAATTCTTGTCTCGAAGGGGATGTCCCCTTTTTGAGTGAACATATATTTTCCAGCTACTGGACAGCGGACTGGTACCGGATGTTTGGCTATTAAAAAAATAAAGATGATGCATACAAATCAACGGAAATAATATTAGGATTTCAAAGCTATTTAACTGTTACTCAAAAAAATAAGAAAGTTACCTAGGAATAAATCGTATTTCCAAGACTCTTTATTTGGAAATTGTACCCAGGAACAAACTGTGTGGAAATCATCTTTGATAACAGCAATTCCACGGCGGTATCTAATAATGTTGTGATGCTGTGGTACAAAATCAAAGCACACATAGTCCTTTTGACTGTAAATAATATATTTTTGTTAATTCATTAAAGTATTTGATTAAGATTTCATAAATATACTTACCATCCGTCAACAGTCAGTCTAGCCATCATCACTCTGGTGTCTCTTTGTTCACGGCATACGTAGATAGTGCGTCTATAACGACCTTCATCAGGATACCAAGTTTCAATTATGTGAGTTTCATTGATAAAAATGTCAGCGTCAATGTTAGCTGTATTTATCCACTCTCCTGTCATATTTTCTGGCAATCGACAACCTGGTTCTACCACCTCGGCTTTCACTGGTGTCACTCTCAAACGTTCAGGGCTCTTCTCCACGGTTTTTAGTGTATTACATTCAGCTGTTATAGATACTCCTATGTAGAGATCGTCGTCGCGATTTTTCAAGAAGCAACGATATTTTTCGTCCTTTCTTGATTCCTTTGTGTTTGCTACCGCAAAGAAGTGGTTTTTGTCCACGAACCAATCACCAAGGCAACTGTACTCCACCACTACATACGATCAGAAACAAAAGATTAATGACTGTAGATCTATTAAAACAAGAGTGAAGTGAAATATCAGTTTGTATACTTGCACCCATTAAAAGTTCCTTTCATGCCAGGACACTCTTTGTAAGTAATGTTAAACTTTTGATTCGTTATAAGAAATTGAGTTCCAGCAGTTTGGCAGGATCTTATTTGGGCATCTGGGTGTGAACATTCACCAGTAAATCTGAAGCGGTTCTAATACATAAATATTATAATGAGTGAATTTGCAACGTATTTGTAAGGTTATACTTTGAAGGAGAATAAATCTGTTCTACCTGATATGCAAATTGCCATACTCCTTCCAGTGAGGAACGACAGTTGACAGGAACATAATTCTCAGAGAATAATGTAATTAGTTGTTGATCTGGATGTAAACCTTGACAGACATTTTCTACTGAAGGTTCTACTCCAGGAGACAAATTTACACAACTACCTATAACATATAAAAGAATTAATGTAGTCACATTATACCAATACCACACAAATTTCTAATATATTTAAATTATACATACTTTCAAGTTTCTGAAGTACATTGACTGTTCGAACAAGGAGCTTGACACAGTGATAACACACAGACTTTTGAAAAACAAATGTGTAATTGACATGATATTCTTCAAGCATGTTTATACAAAATCCCTTGTTCGTCATAGTTTCAGCATTGATTTCAGTGAGAGTATTACGTCCATTTTCCCAGGAAAACCATGATCCTCGTATCACCAAAGGTATTTGACATGGACTTCCTCCCTCAGCATCAGCTAAAGGACCTTGAATAAAAAAGATTAGCGTTAATCGCCATAATGAATCAATTAAAAAATTTCCTACCAGAAACTTTCGTTAAGAGTTCAATGACTAATTAGCCTTATGACTAAATGTTGATGTATTTATAAAACACTTCCAATTTGAACTTACCACATAGAGCGCCAAAAAGTATTACAGATAACAGAACAGGAAGTGGTTTTTCCATGATTTCACTTTACAAAGATAACAAATAACAGAAAAGCACTACTATCTAATCGGATTGTTTTGATTCACAATTAGAATACACCCTCAACCATGACGCCCATACGCCCAACCCATCCGCCTTTTTGAGAATGCTGCAAAGTGCTGCTTTCTGAATGACTACTATTATTATCATTATTATTAATCATCATCTCTATCGGTAAATAAGAAAGATCATCGCAAAGAAATCTACGTAATCCCGGTAAGGTTCAATCCATTATCTTCTTGTTCCTTGTTTGGCTATATGCTCTCATAGAGGGCCAAGTGTAGTCTAGTGCCAGATCGGAGTTATCGCAGAGGTGAGTAGGGAAATGCACAACGCTACGGTTTTAGTCAATACCAAAAGCATGGCGCTAAATTGTAGCGGCGAGTCCAGGAGTAGGATTTTGTGATCATCGCCTCCGTCAATAATGCATATCCCGCCGTAGCCGAGCTGAACGTGATTGCGAACGTGCAGCCTGGCGGGCAGAGGTTCTCCGCTACTCAGCGCTGGTTCCCAAAGCAACCCTTAGAACGAGACCTGGAAAATATATAACTTCTCAAGAACTATTGAAAGAGCCTATTGTTGAAACATTTTTAAGAAAGTGCAGTGCCACTTTGACATCCGCGTAACACCTCAATTTTTACTCAATATTATTGGATCTTGATTTACTTTCAAAATTTATTAAAAATATAACATTGAGGTTAAATCAAAATCTCGCAGAATATACGGAGTGGATAAAAGTTGCATTGAAATTGTAGAATATCGAAAATAAATTTCGTTTAGATTGAAATATTAATAAATTGGGTGTTTGGAACATTGAAA
>JARQTI010000185.1:70841-82288 GCA_030142655.1 Trachelus tabidus | reverse complement strand
TCTCTCTCTCTCTCTCTCTCTCTCTCTCTCTCTCTCTCTCTCTCTCTCTCTCTCTCTCTCTCTCTCTTTCTCTGTCTGTCTCTCTTGCACGTACATATATATAATCCATTGTCTTTGGGATGGGTATGCGGGAAACTCATGAAAGCATGTCCTGAGGGATTCGGGCAATGGCGGCTTACCCACCTACTACTAATTTGTTCAGGGATGAAGGAGAGGGGGCTTCAACAATTCGAATCAGCGCCGCGACGCTGGCTCGTGTCGCGCGAAATTTTAGTCACGGGTCGATTCGAGCATTAGCGAACCGCGGGCAGCTGGCTAGGCTTGATAATAATGTAGGATGCAGTAATGGCGGCGGCAAACCGTGCAGCTATAGGAATGTGAAATACTCGATTCTACATAGTGATACAAGACGGCTTGTAAATCGTGTATACACACATACGTACAAGTTCGTGGATAGCAAATGAATCGATCGGGGATTGTTCGGTCAAGAATTTCTCTCGCATCCGTCGATTAATCGCCGAGCAAGAGTGGTCGTCGGGAGGAATGAAATGTCCAGGAAGAATCGTGGAACAAACAAGTAGCCAGGTAATGAAATACTTTTCTGACGCCCTGTATATACGTCAGTGGCGCCGTCTCGCGAGCGTGGATCTGGTCTGTCCTAAACCTAACCTAACTTTGGTTCCTCCAACTAATCCAACCTAGCCCAACCTAACCTAACTTTGGTTTCTTCAGCTAACCTGGTTGTACACGTTCCAATGGCGGATGGACTATGGACGCAGATATATACGATGGAACGACCGCACGTCGATGCATAAAGGGATTTGGCTATAGTTTCTACGTGTAATTACTGTCCGATAGACAAACACAGGACAACGACGTCGAGCACGAGGAACGACAAGCAAACAGGGCAAATGAATGAAAAATAAAAAGGTAATAAAAACAGGAAGAAAATAACAAAACAAAAAAAATAGGATAAACTGGCCGAAAGAGAAAAAAAGGACCGTCTTTTTATCTATCTGTCAATGACATACACGCATGACCGTTCTACATGCGTGCTCCCATTCACGATCGTTTCAACAATATAAAATTACCGGATACGTCGCATCCGCAAAATTTATCGACGTCCGAGGACGTCGGTAAGTGTTCCCGTCGCAATCAGGCCGTTTCCTAGAATACGCATAAGTGTTACCCGACATCGTGCAGAGGGCCCCGCTTTTTTTTTTTTACGACCCGTTGGGACAGTTTCTGTTATCAGGAGAGATTCTCCCCTTGAGCAAGGGGCGCAGCGCTATTGCACTGTCCCATGGCGATATACGTACATAAACAGCGTGCAGGCGTTATCGTGGGCTATTTAGCTGGGACAAAAATATTTGCAAATTTATTTGCGCTTTATTGACCGAGTACACATACATATATGTGTATATATATATAATGTACGTGGAACTCCACTGAATTTTTTATTTGACGAGGGGTACGTCTAGTTTAGATTAAATATATCCGAAGGAATTTGAGTCAGGAAAAAGTTTGTCCAACAAAAATTATACGGTACAGATAAATTATGGCGTTAATGATTATTTCGCGAGTGGAGATGCTTAGGAGACATCTTAACTCTTTTTTTAAAATAAATTGATATGTTTTCTATCTCACAGAATGACAGCGGATCTTGAAACGAGGCGCCCTGGGTTACCTTGCTTAATCTTGGTGTCACAGAGTTGCTATCGTACTCGGAGAAGGAAAACACATCAATCTATGGAAAAAGAAAAAAAAATGATAAAAAGTAGATCACCTTGATATCTCCTAAGCATATCCCCGCCCATGATAAAGTTATCATCGACGTATGACGATTATTTTGTATTCCGTGCAAATTTGCTGGAACAATCTTTCAGAAACGCCAATAGTTAGTTATTTCAGGTGCGAATAGTTATAGGCCAATCCCGTACACATACATATATACAGTAAATTATATAGACTGGGCCATTATTCTAGTTCCGAAGGGCATAATTTGCCGGCAGTACGTGGCACGTAGAGAACCCTCGGGCTGGGTATACCCATCGATACGCCATTATATCCAGAGCGCGAGTCCTCGCGATGTCCTGAAGGAAAGCAGGCGAGTAGGTAATACCAATGTATGAATAAAGTAAAGGGCGAACGGTATCAAGGAGGACGTATCATCCTGAAGTCGGTTTCCCTTAGTGGCATTCCGATTATTCCAGGATGATTTTCAGCGATTTCACGATGATTTCCTCGGTGACTTCGAATGGTAATGCACGGATTACTTCAAGAGCGAATTATCCCTAGGGGCTCTCATCGCGACGACATTTATCGGCATAGGGGTTGAAACCAAGAGGACCAAGGGGAAGAAAGCGGGATGAAAACGTGGGTCGAAAGCGTGGGAGGAAAACCTGGGAGTGAGCCCGGGATGGCTGGAGGACGAAAGCGAATGAGGGAGAGACGAATGTAGGGGAGGGGGGATGAAGAACTTTCGCAGTCGGTGGCTCTAACGAAAAGGATCTAGGGACTATAGGGACCAGGGACCGGGTACTAGGAAGACTAGTGTTGGGGATCATCATGCTGCGGGACTCTCGCCCGGCTTAGTTAGATCGCAACGTTTTACCTTGGCTTTATACGAATTTTATCCGCCATCTCTCAGGAACCCGTTCTACCCCTCTTGGTCCCCTGGTCCATTAAGGACAGTGCCGTATATACCGACGGGGTACAGATTCATAGCAATAATGTAATTAAGCGAAAGGATCCATGGTCCTCGGTCGAGTCTTCTCGACTGCCGTGTCAATATAAGCGAGTTTCGTTTGGGAACGCCGAGACGTCCTGGAGAAACTTCAGAACGATCTCATACTCAAATATTAGCTCATCGTCGCGGAAACCTGCCACTCCTCTTGCGCGCGACAACCTCAAGCGTAGAAAATCCGCATCGGCCCCCGCTCGTATAAGAATTCATCGATTCCTTCCTCCTCTCTCTCTCTCTCTCTCTCTCTCTCTCTCTCACACACACTCCGTCTCTCGCTCTCGCTCACTCACTAACACTCTCTCTCTCTCTCTCTCTCTCTCTCCCTTGGGTTAGCTAAATGTCGTACTGTAATTCTCCACTCCAGCCGTTTACGCCAGCACCGGGAAATCTTCTTAAGGAATCGATAGCGTAAAGCGGTATACCTAGCTACAATCATAGCAGCCATCTTATGGGTACAGTCAACCTTCCTTCCTTTTAACCCTCTCCCTCCCTCCCCCCTCCCTTCCAACCTTCGGAGAAGACACTTCAATAGGACAGGAGGTAAGTTGAACAAGAAAACAGAGGAGATAGGCAGACGCGTATAACCCTCTGAACATAGAGCACGAAGATAGTGGGAGGAGGGTAAGACGGTGGTTTAGTAGATGGGGAATGGGTCTCTAGGTGGAAAACTGGAAAGCAACGTTATATAGTACGGGAGAGCAGAGAGAAAGAGAGAGAGAAAAAGAGAGAGAGAGAGAGAGAGAGAGAGAGAGAGAGAGAGAGAGAGAGAGAGAGAGGGCGTTTATTATTTACATGCAGCCTCGAGCGTTTCCTGCCACCGAAACGAAATTTAGCGCTACTCGAGTACGACGAGAAATTGTCCGCCTTCTCCGCGTACTCGAGATTCGTGTAAAAGGGTCCGCCGCCCGTACCAGCCCATATACGTATCTCAACGTGGTATTCTCTTTTTTCTCTCTCTCTCTCTCTCTCTCTCACTCTCTCTTTTTCTCTCTCTCTATCTCGTTCAGGCTCGTCTACGTGTATTCTAGCCATTTCGCTCGTTTCCCCAGCTCGCACGGCTGTCTCGTTTATTTTATAAACACAGAAGTAATTCATGAGGAGACATAACGGACCACGGGGGTAGGTTTACGGCGAAACGATACGAAACGCACACGGCATAGTTCAGGCCGCACACGGTGTATCGCAACCCCCTCCTCACCCCCCCCCCCCCTACCATTCTCCTATCCCTCTATCGTACCATCCCACACACCACTTCACTGCACGCCAGGCCACTTCAGTGTATGGTAGGACACAGTGGCGGTGCGCCTAAATTTTTTCCAACGTCACGATACGCATCGACAGAGAAAGAGAGAGAGAGAGAGAGATAGAGGAAGAGGAAGAGAAACTGAGCAAGAAGCATGCATACGATGATGTGCTATAGGGAGAGAACGAGCCGTACAGACAACAGATGGTCCTCGCGACGGCTGACGCGTGCCGGCTGCTCGTTTAATCGCTTAATTGTTATTAATTGAAAATGAGTCAATTTACGTGTAATGCCGTGCGATCGTCTCCGCGCATCAGTTCCTAATTAGATGATAATCGCCGTACGAAACGTCGATGCCGAGGGTGGTAGTCAAGGTACCGAGGGGGAGGTTCTGGTTGTAGAGCGGGTACGGGGTAGTAGCTTAAGTAGATATTCAAGGGAGTGGAAATGACGGGAGGGTAGCAGAAGACAGGAGACTACTCGGCGGTCGTAACAGTGAATAAGCGAGTAAACGAGTGAAAAGGGAAGAGGAGCAGAGAGGGAAAAGTGGCGTGCATCTGCCCGCTTGGGATTCTGTGAAAAATTATGCTCCGTACGAACGACTTTTACCGGCGAGAACTTAGCGACGGGAATCTTTTACCTCTGACGTCTGGACGCTTGAGATTTTTACAACCCCCTTAGAGCACACGTTATAGCATTGTACGCTGTATATACCTATGTATCCGAGCCTGTACTCGTTAAAGTACTCGATACGTGCACGTTAAAGATTTCCTATCTATGAGACCCTCCAGCACGTACCGGGATGACGACCCCCGGCGGCCTTGCGCCCCCGTGAAAGTCCTCGCTGCTGCTGCTGCTGCCCCTGGCGTCAGTGGGTGGTTCAGGGGCTGGCTGGGTGGCCGTCGAGCTCAAGAATACGAGAAAATTTTGCCCGACTAAAATACATGACCTGGAGGGTGAATTATGCAGAAAACTGGCCCCTAAGTCGGCCGCCATTTCTCCTCTGGCTTTCTGCTCTGGCAGCCCCGTTCAAGAGTCCCGAAATAATTGAGCAACTCGTAAAACTGCTTTCACCACCATAGTTGCCTTCTGCACGTTCATCCTTCCACCATCGTTCCTTTCGTATACGTGTATATAACGTACCACCGTCACCCTCGCACCTTCTTCACCTCCTCCGAAACCCCCGTCGATCGATCTTTCGCAGAATCGTCGACAAGCCCCCTCCCCTCCCCCCCCCCTCTTCCCGTCTCGCCAACATTTTCTTGCGGGAAGCTACTTTTATTAAAGACAGCCTAGAGAGATGAGACGACCGGGCGAACTTTAGGCAGCGCGACGGATTCTTTGTCTCCTTGGAAAATTTGCATCCCGACTCCCCGCTTCCCTCCCCCTATCTTACTTGGACGAAACGGCCGAGCGACCCCTCTCTTGGTCCAAGATCGATGTAACGCGACCTCTTTCGCTTGAAGGGTGTTAAATCGCGTTATTATAATCTCAGATTTTCAGATTCCGAAGGTAATGCTGTCGTTGTCCTTTGTGCTAGGGATAATGGTGCCAAACTGCTTGAAATCGAGCTATTTAGATATATCTATACTGTATGTGTATGATGTATCACTATAGCGCACAGGGACGTGCAAGATATATGATATAGACGTATACTACACGTGTGTAGAGTCAATGGCTAGATTCAATACTGACTTTCGAATAAAGCCAGGGTTTCATTATTGATGAAATGTCATATCTATAATCTACTTACTTTTTAATGATAGTACATATAATAAGTGCACAGTACTTCTGCAATTATATGAAGAGCATAGCGAAAGTGGCAGAGAAAAAATTAGGATAAATAAAGAAATTTGGTGGAAATAAGGGGGCATGGGAACGCGGGGGTAAACTTGCTCGGCAAAAGGCTGACTGCCAAATTGACAAATAAAAAGAAAGGTTAATGTATTAGCATTCCGTGAAAACGCTGAACGAACGTGGTTACCGATTACGGTTACATACAAGTGTAAAAGAATTGGTTGAGTAAAAATATATATAAAGTTATTCAATAGAAACGTACCACTTGAACATGGTTTTAACATAGAAATCAAATGACGGGCTAATTTCAGGTGGTGCGTTTCTGCTGCATAACCCTGTATATATGTATTTATATATAATATGCAAATTATAGATCGTATATATATGGCGAACACGCGCCGCAAAAGGGTTTAACCCATTCCTGGCCAATCAGATTCGCAAGGAAACTGGCTGTCCGGTGAATCGAGCCTCGCCGTTGCCAGGATGCAATACTTTTTCCCATATCCGACGCTCCGGAATGACAGATCGCCCACGCTTTCTAGTTTTCCGTATATTTATCCCGGGTCTTTCCACGGGACGGAGGGCGGAGATGGAGAGAGAAGAAAAATTAAAAAATTATCCCCCTCGCAGAGTCAGAATCACTGCGCAACGTTTTATGCCACTTACCGGCATAATAAAAGGTGAAACAAAGAGAAAAAAACGAAAAAGAAAAATGATTCCACAGGACGCTCCGAGTATTCAATTTTTCATAACAGAGGCATCAGTGGAGTGTTAAAAAAATGCTGCTGCCAAGGTAGAAGAAATTAAAAAAAAAGATTCACTAGGTATGTAAACTAAATATGATCCAATGACAAACGTCACTTACCCAATGGAGCAAGAAAGGCCAGAATGCCGATAAGGCCCATCTTCGAGAACCAATCCATGACACCACCTCCCGGATGGCCACTCTCGACGCGTGTCCTGGATAAGAGAACCAGGACTATAATGGCAGCCGTTACACCAGGTAAAGTCAAAGGTAAAAAGGATGTTCTCACTTCCTGGGTATTTTCACGTTCGCGCGCTTCTGTCACTCGCACGGCTGTCCGTCACTCTGCTCCTTCCTAGTTGCGTTAGTCTCTCCTCTCTCACTCTTTCCCTCTCCTCTCCCACTCTCAGTAACTCCCACTCCTCTCTAAGACACGGGCGTACACATATCCACGCACAGCGCCACACAGCGCAACGACTAAGGGAATACACACGCGCCCTCTCTCGTTTTCCCGTACCATCCAATCCGCTTACCTTACCAACTTAGACGGACTTGTCCCGTACTGTCCCGTGTACTGTTCCCTCCCCGTTTCACAATGCCCAATAATTATTCTAACGGAAGCAACGTAGCACCGCAGTTATTATTGATTAGATATATTTCAGCAAAATTCGGAGTTAGCGTTGTTGTCGCTCTGGTCGGGAAATAGTCAATCGCGTGAGAACTCTATGTACTGTGATTTGTCCTGTGTGTGTGTGTATATGTATATATATATATATAATTATATGATCACGGGCACGAATATTATTTTTCGTGATTCCAGGAATAATCGCTTCTTCGGCAACCTTTGATGTGAACGCGTTATTCGCGCTCGGTGCACGCGAGATGTTTTCGTTCTTTCTCTCTCTTGTAGCTTCCAAGTACGATGTCGATCACGTTGCTACAGATGATAAGAGTTGGCGCTCTAACCTGATAGACACAACCTCTTCTTCGAGCAAATCAAAACTGTCTGCAGACGTAGCAGCAGTTCCAAATGATAGCGGGAGTAATATGGGACACTCGCTGCTGCTCCCGAGCTTTCGGAACGGACGCGTCGTCACGCGAAGACGGCAGGAGGACCGAATACGCGAGGGCAGACATTTGAAATCGTAGCCGAGTAGCAGCGACGGCCTATGCCAAATGGCGCCCCTCCCTTTACTATATTAGCGCCTGAAAGACAGCCACAACCCTGCGCCACTGGTATACGGGGTTGAACCGGGCCACGCATGCGCACTTATTATTTAGCCAAGCGGGCACTTATCTCTCTCTTTCTCTTTATCATACGCTCGCTTTTTCTCATTCTATCTTACTCTGTTACGATCTCCATTGGTAGCGCCATCAGTACTACCGGCAGTAGTGGAACCTCTCTCACTCTCTCTCTCTCTCTGTCTATCTGTCTATCTATCTAACTCTATTCCTACGTCAGTTTAGTCGCTACTTCTCTCTTTCTCTCGCATACTAGTTTTCGTGCACCCGCACAAGCGAGCACACCCCAATCGTACCCTGGGCACCCTAGGCACGCCAGACACCCCAGGCACCCCGGGTACCCTAGCAGGGCCGTAGTCTTAGGGTTTCACGCGATGCCACCACGCGGCACGTACCTTCAACCTTCTATGCATGCATGCATCCTTTTCCTAGACTCTATACAATTTTGTGCCGTACCTGCCTATAACGCTTGGAAATTGAGAGAAACGTGACTTGTTTCTCTCGAGTCGAAGCGTCGCGTCTTTCCGTTTAAAATTGTTAAGAGGTTTCCTTTTCTCTTTCACTATCTCTCTCTTTCACTCTGTATTTCGCATAGCCTCTCTCTTACAGAGGTCCTGTGCCAGGACTTTCTATCGCTTTGAGCAACTCGCCTCTCTATTTATCTCTATTTTCCTGCCTTTCACGGGACATCGAATTCTATACGTTCCACCTTCGCGCCCAACTAAATCCGTCCCGACGGCTGATCGAGTATGGTCTCTTTCTACTTCCGCCTCAGCTGCAGCTTCCCTTCCGGTGGTGCCTTGGTATCTCCTAAGGAATTCGACGTATCGTTTCTATTTCTCGAATTCGTTGCATTTGATATCTCGATATACGTCGAGTCGAAACTAGACGAGTTCCAGCTCCTTCCAGAGAGCACTCAGCTGCTGTTGATGCTGGAATGGAATAAAAAGAGAAACATGGTGGCGGAGGTGGTATAAATCCAGAGAGTGATAGCTGCACGTATAGCAATAAAGGTTCCCTTCGCAGATCTTCCTGAAAAACGTACCAGTACGGCAATCCAATTGCGCACTGCTTAAAAGGAATTCGCGAATGGTCGTGGGTCGACGCTCTGAAACCGACGCCCAAGAACCTCCTGCTCCTTTATCTCCCCTCTTCCACCCTAAAGAGAAAAGGTTTTTTTTTAAACTTACTGTCTAGTCCAAGCTGAGCCCGCATTTCGTACAATTACCCGTTTGGAACAGTTAGAATTTTTTGAAAGTTGCTATCACCCACGCCATTTGTACTCTTATCAGTCTCATACATTTTGTTCTTTGTTCGTATGGAATTTACATTGGTTCCTCATACTGCATTCAATGTTATTTTCTTGCATATTTAGACTTTTGTTTAATTACATAAAAGTTTCATATTGATTAACCTCAATGTATACTCGACTATCAATCTCAATTAACCTAAATTAAAAAACAAAAACTGATGAATATTTAAAAAAAATAAATATTATTTAACCATCAATCGATGCAGACTGTCATTCGATTTATTTACAGGATACGGAGCCGTCCCAATGTACGACGGTCAGCTGCCTATAAAATTCAATAGCAAATACGTCCCTGAGGCATCCACTTCTTCTACGTCGGATATACGCGTACGTGCAGCTGGCCAATTTTTTCAAGGGGGACTCAAGCGAAATAGTGGCTTCTCGGAATCTATTAAAGAGAAAGAGTGAAAGAGAAACGTTCTTCTCCCTTTTTTTTATACTGATTCTCGTTAGTTAGTTAAACTCCAGACGTCATCTGAGTTTCTGCTGATCGCGTGTTTCCTGCAAAGTAAACGCGTTTACGAACTGCGCCGCAAAGCACCCACGCTTCCCCCTCCCGCCTTCTCTCTCTCTTTCTCATGAGTCTAGTCAATTTCTCATCTCTCTCTTGACTTTCTATCGAGTTTCGAGTCTCTACCCAGGACGATAGGAAATTCCCGATACCCAATACCAGGGCGCTCGCCGCTTTCGTTGCTCCGATACTTCCGAAGCAGCTCTAACGACGACTTTAACGTAGTCGTTAACTCTCGGTCACAGAATACGAAAACCCTTCCTTCCGTTTCACCGATCTTTCCAAAACTTCCAATTTTACTTAAGTAAACGTTTATGGTATTCGTTCGCAGCGGGGGACGAGACATCTACCATTTACCATTACTCAGCAACGCCATCTTTTTCTACCGTTCGAACATTAAAGACGTTTGAGATATACAGTTTCTAATTTCAGAATCACGTTATCCGTGTGGACTGGACATAAGGATCGGAATGAGAATCAAAGCATGAAAATATATAGACGATCTGGTAAGCACGCAACTGTATACACAGCATCAGGAATAGGAAGCGTACTCTTAATTCTGTAACGTGTTAAGATATGTATATCTTATCCATTGTCACGCCCTCTATAGGTAAACTGCTTATTAAACCTATATCTTCAAGGTAATCAGGTGAAACAAGAGTGTTGCCAGAAAAACGTTAGTCTCCGTCAAAGTGTACTGGATCGTCCATGCAAGCAGAAAGTGCTTGACGTCGCACTTAGGTACTAAGGTACCTCTACTAGCGTAGCTACTTTGACGTAACGTGCGCTTCTAGTTGAGACTTCGACTCAAGGTGACCTAATTTGTCTGCTTGCGGAAAGTGCGCAACGTGGGTAGCTATCCCGACGACTTGCCCTGCGTTAGGTTACGACAACACCCCTTTTCACTCACCATCTTCTATACCTTCTGTAGCTAAACATACAGTCAGTTTGTGTATATATGTATACATACATACTTAGTATCACAACCATTGCCATGGCCCTTATTGACTAACTCTCTCATTCTCTCTTGTCACTTTCCTTCGCTACCTACACTACCTACGCTACCTTCAATAAAGCCCTTGCCTTCGGCACAACCGCTACCTTCATTCTACGTCTTCTACCCAACCCACCTATTGTGCATACCTTCTGTGAGATTGGCGTCTATCTTGCGGTATGACAACCTATAGAGATGGTGCAAAGTACCCCTTTGTCAGAGGATGCTCCTTGGGCCTTTTACTCCCCCAATACTCTTTATCACGAGCTGTTATTCGTGTACCCGATGACGTCTTTAGGATACCAAAACAGCAGTACTCCGACTCTGTCTTTGTTCTTGTAGTTAATGTTTATATTGGTATGTTTAGCTGTCAGAATGACTTTTTTTTTTCTTGCGACGTTTAGTACCTGAGAATCAAAATGTATGAGGAGAGAGTGTTAATTCATGACGTCCATGACGCTCGTGGATCGCAACGAGGACGTTGAGAGTAAACGAGTGAGTGAGTGTAAAATAAAAAGAGATATGAACTCTGACACTTGTCGCGACTGTCAGTGATACCACCACTAGTACCAGGAAGAAAATAAATTTTAAATAAGCCTTCCGAGCAGCCCTTTAAAAATTGTCGACGTCGTCTCGCGACACCCTGCAGCGACATGGCTGCGTCGGGACACGCGAAAGAACAGAAGGGTTCACGTGGGCATATCGCGGGGGTGCGCACCATTTTATTTGTATTAGAGTCCAGTAGCTTGCCTAACCGAAAGAAAAGAGAGAGAAGGAATGGAGCGAGAGAGAGAGAGAGAGAGAGAGAGAGAGAGAGAGAGAGAGAGAGAGAGAGAGAGAGAGAGAGAGAGACAGAG